>APFE030527574.1:0-75653 GCA_000404065.3 Pinus taeda
CCAACTCTGGCTGAAGATCAGGATGTCATCCAAGTATACCACTACAAATGAGTTGGTGAATGGCCGCAAGATGTCATCCATTAGCCTCATGAAGGTTGCAGGAGCATTCGTCAATCCGAAAGGCATAACCAACCATTCGAAAAGGCCCTCCTTAGTTTTGAAGGCAGTTTTCCACACATTGGAGGGTTCAATTGGTACCTGGTGATATCCTGACTTCAAATCGATCTTGCTGAAATATTTTGCCCCCTTCAGTTGGTCCAAGAGGTCATCAATCCGTGGGATTGGGTACCTATTACGGACAATGATCTTGTTCAGCGCTCGGTAGTCAATACAGTCTCCAAGTCCCATTCTTCTTCTGTACCAACACGATCGAGCTCCCACAGGGCGATGAACTCCAAGGGATGTGACCTTTCTGCAGCAGCTCCTGGATCTGCCTCTTGATTTCATTGTTGTCTAGAACGGAGCGCCGATAGATTGGTCCATTGGGCAGTGACGCACTTGGGGTCAGATCGATGGAGTGCTTGACCTGATAGTGCAGAGGAACCCCTACGGGGGAGGTGAAGATGTCCTCGTACTCCTCCACGATCTTGTCCATCTGTAGTTGTCATGCGGAGGGGCCCTATCTAGGTCGTGGCCATCGTCTTCTTCTTTCCTTGAGGGTGTATCATCAGGAAAATAAATTTCTCGATTTTGGAAATGAGCTTACTGCATTGTTTTGCAGTAACCAAAGAGATGGCAGTAGGCGGTGCTACCTCTGGTATCCTGTACAACTTATTTCCCAAAGTAACAATAACAGCACGAGGCCTTGATTCATACACAACATGTCGCTTTCATAAGTATGGTTGTCCTAATAATACATCACAAACTTCAAGGGGAGCAATTTCACACAATACTTCATCTGTGAAGGGCTTGATGTTGTATGGAAGGCGACACTGCTGGCTCACGCGAAGATCTTGTCCTTGGTGAAGCCACCCGATGGTGTATGGTTGTGGATGTGCTATGGTTGGTAAGCTCAGCCACTTCACGACCTCTGTCGAAATGAGGTTCTTTTGGCTCCTGCTGTTGACAATGAACTGTAACGGGGAGCCCTTTACCCACATCTGGGAGTGGAAGAGACGCTCTTCCTCCTCTGGATCTTCGGGTTCCTCCTTCTGGATCTTCGTGGTGGCAATGGTGGCATTGGGCTCCACATCGATAATCTGCTTCCCTTTGTCATTCCCCTTGTTGGGTTCTGATTCAAAGTCGGAACATGCATCTGATTCTGAAACCTTTAGCTCGGCCACCAGTGACTGCTTGGCCCAACACTCACTTGTGTTGTGAGTGGAGCTCTTATGGAACTCACACCACTTTCCTGTGTCCTTTTTTGGCTTCACAATGCTGTTCTTTGCTTGCAGCTTTGGCGGGTTGTCTTGGGCCGCCCCGCCTTGGCTTTGTCCTTTATTCTGCTGTTTGGGGGCACCTTTCCCTTGCTTTGGATTTGTAGATCCAAAGTCTCGCTTCTTCTGTTTAAACTTTTGTTCGACCTTGACAGCATATCAATATGCCGTGTCGAGCGAGGGGAAGTTCAGGAATTCTATTTCTTCCTGGATGTACTTGTGCAGGCAGCTGCGGTATTTGAGTACCAAATGCTGCTCTGGATCCTTGATACCCAACTTTGTGCGAAGGGTATGGAAAATATTAGTAAATTCCGACATGTCTTGGTCCCTTCCCTGCTGCAGTGTGGTCCACTTTATATATTGATCCTCATAGCTTCCGACAGGGTAGTACTGCTCCTTGATGGCATCCCGGAATGAATCCCAAGTGGGTGAGGCTGAAAATAGTGAGCCTGTACTTTCATCCTTCTGCTCGCAATAGGTTTCCCACTAGTCCTTGACATGGGGGGCTGTTTTGAGAAGAGCGAAAATAATCTTTTCCTGACTGGAAAAATCATGAATAGAAAAATAACCCTCTAGCAGACTTAATTATTTATCAACGACATCTGCGTCTATCTGATCCTCGAATATGGGGATTTCAAAATTAACTTGTACCTTAAATGGTGTGGCGTTTCCAGAGTAGCTGTTGGAAGCCGATGCGTCGCCCTTAGGTGGCCGCTGAAGGATATGGGCAAAGCTGTCTATCATCGCGTTCCTTTGTCGCTCGAGGGCTTCTTCGAGCAAGATTTTGATAGGATCTCTTGCCCCCCCGTCTTTCTTTTCATCCGCCATGGGAGGCCGTCGGGATTTGCGAGGCTAGTCTTGTAAAGGTTTGACCAGTTCAAGACCTAACTCCTTATATCCCAACCTTGTTAGGGACATGTAAAGAAAAACAGAGAAAAAACACACCGCTTTGATACCACTGATCTGGATTTAAATAGGAATGCAACAAATTACAGAGATAACCATAAACACAAAGATGCTGCGGAAATAATACTTCATTTAATTAATGTAAAACACTGAAATATGCTTACAAACAACAATGGAAATAAACCAGTTAGGGCGATGGTAACTTATCTTTGAGAAGAGATGTGTCGGCTACATGCCTCTGAACTGTGTTATAATGAGGCTCGAAGGCCTATTTATTGTTGAGAAATAATGGAAAACCCTAAACATCCAAAAACCTAACCCTAGAAGATGAAACGCCAAACTGTAGGCCCCGTTTGGATAAATTGGTACATCAACTTCCCGGAGTCATAACTTTGGCATACGATCTCCGTTTGACGCTCACAATATCTTGTCAGAAAGATCTATCCAAGAACTACAACTTTCGGAAGAGCAACATCGATCCATGGTCCCATGTTGCTCCCAGTTTCCCCCAAAAACGTTGTTTAGGGCTTTAAAACGGCTCTGGAAGTTCAGGACCCGAAAAATTGCTAAAAATAGTAAACTCTGCTACAATTAAGGAAACTGAAAATCTGAAAAAAACAATGGTGGGGGTCTAAGTGGACTTGGCAGGTGGCCACCAATATCCACCTGGATCACGACATCTGTCATCATGCTATTATCGTTAAGGGCTTCCGTAGCCAGATGTGATCTAAGAGTTTGGACACCTCAAGGATCCTGCCCCTAGAATGTAGTCCTCCTGCATACAACTTGATGTCTCCCCACCTCTTCTCTAGAGGTGCATGAGCAATCATGGCACAATCGTCATCAGTCTCGACCTCTTTTTTCGCCTTAGCTGGAGTTGCCTTTGAATCAGAAGTCTCTCCCTTGTTTTTCTTCTTGGGACACTAGGAAGCATAATGTCCCAGCTCCCCACAATGGAAGCACTTAACCTTGGAGATGTTCTTCTTTTTCTTCTCTTGCTATCCCGCAGATGCTAGAGCCATGTCCTCCTCCTCCTCTTTCTTGATTCGACCTCCCTTGCCACTACTCCTCGCCTTGGTCATCCTCCTAATCTCCTCCTAGCGAAGATTGTTGATTTGGGGTAGCATCGGATGTGCTCTAGCCATGAAAATTGGTGGAGAGGCTAAAGCACATGAGATCTCCAAGACCCAGAATGGTTTGTGCAGATTCTTTCCGGTTTAGGAGATATTAAAATAATTTATATTTTTAATGAATTTCCTAAGTCTAAGCTTAGGAAAAATAAAATATTAATGGGTATTAATATAAAATTGGGTTAGAAGGTTCCAAAAGACATGGGATCAATCCAAATCTAATCTTAATCGTTGATTAGAGATGTAATCTCGGCCGTTGAAGGACCAACAGGAAAAGTATAAGAGGAGGATTGAGGGTCAGTTGGAGAACAGACCAGAGTGATCAATCATTTGATTTACTAGAGTGGGGTTTGCTAAGTAAATTCGAATCAGTGATCAGTTTGCAGTGAGGGGCAGTGAGTACTGGACAGAGAGGCAAAGATAGTGCTGAGAGACCAGCTTAGAGGCAGAGAGGCAGACACAGAAGCCAGAGCAGATCACGTAGAGCCCAGTAGAGAGAGCGCAAAGACAGAAGGGCCTGCATCATCCATGTAGAGGGCAACAGGAGTGACGCAGAAGGCAGTGTAGGCTGCGCAGTGCCTTAAAGGGTTGACGTAGAGGGGTTTGAGGCTGACGCAGAGGCCAGGGGGGCAGACATAGTGCTTCAATGCTGTTGGAGAGGCTTTCGTGGGGTAGATTTTGTGAATATCTGCTTCGAATAGAGAGGTATTACTGCCAGTTATTTTTCTCTGTCGGGTGAGCCAGTTTGGCACCCAGTTGTACTCAAGGATACATTGCATAATAAATAAACCCTCAAAATTGTTGCACCGATTTTCCCAAGTTGGGTTTTTCCGAGGACGAGTTGTCCAAAAATAACAGTGTCACTTGTGTGTTTGCTATTTCTTTTAGCTATTGATCTGTAGATGGTTGAGACTGTATTATGTTAATTTCAATGTTTATATGTTTAAATAACTTGTTTGTAATTAACAAGTGGGAGAAATAAACTAGAAGAATACAGATAAAATTTCTTACAGATAGACTTAGAAATTTCAACAAAGAGTTGCCCACATCTCCTTCCAACCGGGAAGAGTAGCCGTGCCCAAAATACTTTGGACAAATGTCTCCCACTCCTCGGAGACTGCATTTAGGGCAGTCTTGACCATAAATTCTGGATCCGGTGTAGACCCCACAGAAGTAAGCTTGTTGCGAATCTCCTGCAACTTGAGAAGGAATGGATCTATCTACTCTCCCTTCTGCATCTAATATGACCGCAGCGGATTCTCCAATAGCATCTTCCGCTGCATGGAAGAGCCTTGGTATAAGGTGGTTAGGGTGTCCCACATCTCCTTTGTTGTGTTCTTCTCAACAATATGTGGTATGACATGATCTTTGACCTCGTCTAGGATCATGCACTTCACCCTTGCCATTGCATCCTCATATTTATCGTTCTCAGCTGGGTCAACTGGGATAACCAAGGTTTTCAAGGCAAATTCCTTGATGCGATGTCGATCCAGGACTTCCAGGATCCTAGCCTTCTAGATGATAAAGTTGGAAGCCCCATCCAACCTGTCCTGATCCCTTAGTCCATTCACTGCCATTTCAACTCCTCTTCTGGACTCCCTCTAAGTCTCGACTCCCCTCTTGGAAATCTCCCTTTAAGTCTTGATTGCTCTTTTGGAAATCCTCTGGCCAACTGTCGAACCACTCCTCTCCAATCCTTCTTGCAACTGCAACTCGGATTTGGATTCCTTGGCTAGAAATCCGTCGAGGTAGTGACTCCCTCTACCTTAGTCCCGCCTCCTTAGACACTGTTATGCTTCAACAGAAACAACGTGCCACCATCTCCTCAAGTCACAATTTGCCCACAGCTCCCCGAGTTCCAGCAAGTGAAGACACTAATCCTTTCAGGCTTTGCACAATCCCCACAACGGTTGAATCTGCACCTCCTAGCCATAGCGTTGATCCTTCTTGCTTGAGAAAGATGACCAGGCACTGCGTAGGTCTGATCTGCCCCTCTCTGCCTCTGCGCTGACCCTCCTCCTGGCTTGAAATGATGACGTAGACTCTGCGTCACTTCCTCTCTTGATGCTTCTACTCTGGAACAACGCTGTCTCTCAATACAGTTACTACAGCTGCAAATTTTAGACTTCTGCTAATGCCTTCAGTCCTCCTGTGATCTGCAACGCTCTGATACCATGTTGAAATTTCTAAATCTGACACATCAGAAATCCCTACTGCATTATCTGGTTTATTATCTCCTACTTGCTCTTTCCATTAACTAGTTATTTATAAATATAAATACCAAAATAAAGACAAATGCAGCCTCAACACATATACAGATCAACAATTGAAATAACTGAGACAAACACACAAGGGACACCGTTATTTTTGGACAATCGTCCCTGGAAAAACCCAATGCGGGAAAACTGGTGCAACAGATATGAGGGTTTTATTATTATGCAGTTTTTGAATACAATTAGGGTGCCAATAATGGCTCACCCTTGAGAGATTTTCCTCGGCAGAGGTACCTCTCATCGGAGATAGATATTCCGGCTGATCAGCAACCATATGATTGATCCCACAACAACTTCGACAGTTCCTTAGCTGGACAGTGAAAGCTGCTCCAAGCTTCCTTCTAGAATTGCATCACCCTCCAGGGACTGCGTCACCCTCTCCGACTCTGCGTCTGTCTCTCAGCTTCCAGTTTGCCCCATGAAAATTCCTCAGCGCTGCCTCTTCAGCCCAACGTCAGCTCTGCTAGCCTCTGTTGCCTCTGCATCAGCCTCTTGGCGCTCTGCGTCACCTACACTGGCCTCCTCAGCCTCTGTGTCAACCTTCCAAGGCTCTGCGTTGTCTCTCCGACACTTTCTCTGCCTCTCTGATATGTATTCTCAGACTTTTGCCGAATTGCCCCTCGCTGCAACAGATCACTAACTCAATTTCTCAGCAAACCTTGCCCCAAAAAATCGAATTCTTGATCAACTTGGTGTACCTCCAATTGACCTTCAAGCCTCCTCTTATACTTTTCCTGTTGATGATTCAACGACCAAGATTAAGTCCCTAATCAATGACTAAGATTAGATTTGGCTTGATCCTCGTTATTTAGAACTTTCTCACCCATATTATATTAATACACATTAATATTTTAATTTTCTTGAGTTTAGACTTAGGGCCACATTAAAAATATTAATTATTTTAATATCTCTTCATCTGGGTGGAATTTCCCCAAACGATTTTTGGGTCTTGGAGATCTCATGTGCCTTAGCCTCTCCACCAATTTTTATGGCTAGAGCACATCCGATGCTACCAAAAATCAACATACACTGCATGAAATGTGTGCACCTGGGCTTGCCAAAGCAATTTGAACAATCCCAGGTGAGGAGGATGTTACCCGAATGCGGAGGAAAGGGTTCTCCTCAATGCTCTGCGTTGGCCTTGGAAAAATTTCAACCGTTGGTTGGAAGAAACCTTTGTTTGAGCCTCCAAAGGTGCTCAAAAATTTTTGCCAAAATAATCTTGAGCCCTCCACCAAAAACCCAGAAAAACCCAGAAAGGGTTTGGGCAAATTTTACCGACCACCCGGGACCCAAAATTTAAGCTCACTTATCCTAATTGGATGCCAAATAATTCTGTTGTTTTGGGGCGCCAAAACACCTTCAAAATTTTTGCAAAATAAAGAGCAGGCTCTTTGACCCCTGATCGACAAAACCCATAAAGGAATTGGGCTAATTCTGACCTCTCAGAATTACCCAAGTTTTGGTGCTATGCCCTTCTTGGCAGAATTGCCTACCATTCACTTTAGCTGCTAGTTTTGACACTTGGTTCTTCTCAATCTGCTGTAGAACTGCCCTGGAAATTACCTCCGGAGGGGTGAGTGGATTTTCCTTCCCAAAAACCCGCACAAGCATGAAGTATTCAGCCCCACGAATTTTACCCAGTGTCACTACTGCACAGGCCCTAGAGTGGCATATTTGGATCTCACAAAAGCTGCAACTTCCAGCCCTGAAAATCTCCTCAAATGCTAGTCCAACCAGAGGGAAATTTCTGCTAAAGTCTTAGACCAAAACACACCCTTTTCTCTGCCCCAACTCAATGGTACAATTTTGACCCCTACGTCGTCCCTGGAAATTGAATTCGCTGAGAAATGGGTTGAAAGATACCACAATCTCCAACAAATTTACCTCCTACTGAGTTCAAAAATTCGTCCTTAGGGTGGTACTCGAAGTCCATTGAAAGAGAGGTTGGAATTCCCGGTTGGGAATTCCTTGTGCTAAGCAGCACGAGTTGTCTTGGCTAAACAACTCAAGAGAACTAGAGTTGATTTGTAAAATGATCAAAGATACCAAATGGAGCCCCCCAAGCTCTATTTATAATTGTTGGCCCTGTCTCCCTTGGTGGTCCCCATCTTCCACTAATTGACACCCTTTCCTTTTTCTCTTTCTTCTCACTAGTGTGAATTGCCACTTGGGTCCAATTTCTCTCCTTGTGGTCCCCACTCTCCACTAAAGCTGTGATTTCCCTTTTTCCTCCTAAGTCGCAATGCTGAAATTTCCACCTCTTCCAAAAATCGTCTCTAATGCGAAAAATCGAAGTTGGAGATATTACAATCCTCCCCGCCAAAAAATGCTTGTCCTCAAGCAATGCCTAAACAAGTTCCCCCTTTGACTATTGATCACCACTATCGCCATCAATAATACCAGGGTCCCAAATGTGCCACTGAGTCATCCTTGATCTCTGCTCTATCTGGTCATGAAGGAATCCATCGATGCCCGGATCCCAAGCCATCCTGGTCACTATGAAGCACACCTTGCTCCACTCACTGTCCAACCAGGTATAAGCTCCAGAAGTCCTTTGCATACTATCAATAAGTAGAGCATCATGATAATGTAGGACTCTATCCAACTTTCCATGACGCTGCCCTACTAAGTAGTCCACCTCATGCACACCAAGAGTAAACTCTTGAAGATACAACACAATCCCTATGGGGACGAAGTCTCTCCCGCATGAGCTCCTCCTGATATCCTCTTGCTGACCAGCTTGCCATGCTGATGAAGTCCCCCGCGCCATCAGTGAGTCACTGAAGCCCAGTGGAAAATCTGAGTGGTCTCCCCTTATAGCAGCGAGCTCATCCCTAAAGGTCGTTGAGCTATCTAGTACTGCGATGCCCGGATCCCATGCTCATCTCAGAAAAGTGCCACCATGTTGTCGCTGCACCCCTCTGACTCGAATAGGTTGCCCATCATGTGCACATTGCAGCCTCCTCCCCTGAAACCTGGAGGCGAAATATCGACGAAGGCCAAGCTCATTCTGCCCAGGTGTCTCTATGATGTCAATATCTACCTACCCATCGCTAATCTCAATCTTGAGCTGCAACTGAAGAAGCCTGCCTCGCTAAACAATGGATGCCTCAGGGATCTCCCATGTGTCAACCCTGAAGTGAGCTAGATCACCTTCTGCTATGGTCTTGCTCCTCACGAGATGGAGTGACCTGTCAACCAATTGAATCCTTAGATCCCCTAGATAGACCTGCTGCGTCATAACTCTAACAACTGCTGGAATCCTTTCATGCCTCATCCTAGTCCCTGCATGGAACAACCATATAGGCCCCATATCATGGACTAATCTGATGCATGCTAAACTAACCTGTGCCTGCCACTGCATAGTTCGATGACTGTTGGAAGCCACATGTGCCAAATAACTACCCCCTGAAGGCAACCAATAGATGGGTATCTGATGCTTGCAATCGACTTAGTGTATGTTGACCTGTCCTTCTCCTGCCAACCATCACCACTGAGTTTGTCATTTGCCCTCTCGATAATGTGCCAATACAATGTCTGGAGCCTAGACACATACTGGAAAGCTGCCTCAGCCGTACATGGTACCCTCTGCTCATGCAATGTCCTGACATGCCCTGTGGAAGGAGTGACAAATGTCTCGTTCGTGACTAGCTCCCTAGGCGTAGGTTCAGTGATCAACGATGTGCCACCCCTGTAGATGATCACCTCAACCCCCAATCTGTGGTTGTCAACTCGTACACCGACCTAATGGTATCGCTGAGAAGTCTCTCCCCTAGTGCGTCGAGTGTCATCCCAATATCCAAGGTAAGCTCCCTGTCCCCTGCTACTTGCGCCCAGAGTGTCAGAGGACAACAACAAAATCGTCTGTGTCTGTAAGTGATGTAGAAGAGGGACAGGCGTGTGAGTCCTCATGGATACCATCGAGTATCGCTCAACTGTGTCCCCATCAATCTTGGGTGAACTACACCCAATGGTATGCTTGATCTCTCCGTCCATAAGTCTCCCTAGAGGCAACCCTCCAAGACCCTGCTATGCTCCAGGCACGCCGCACGCTAGCTAAGCTCAAATGAACAATAAGAAGTCCCTCCAAAATCTGATGCAGCTCTCTCTTGGCTCTGCGCTGAAGCCTGAAACTGCTAAGAAATATACTGCTGGCTATGAAGAAGTGCTGCGAGGGCCTCCTCCAGTGCTCAGAAAATTCCGGGAAATGAACCCTGAGCTCTCCACCAAAAACCCACGAAGGAATTGGCCAAATTTTGACCTCGGAATTTTGGCCCAAATTTCCCCTAGCTCTTCTTGCTGCAGGCTGAGTTGGGACCCCTATTTGACCCCTCAAATTTGCCCAGAAAATTATGCAATTGTAGATATGAGATCCTTGTCAAAAACCCAAAAAAACCCAGAAAGGGTTTCCCTTGGTTCCAAACTTCAAAATTTGACCATTCACAACTTGGCCCTCCACCAAATTCGAATTTTGTTACTGTGGCTGCTCCTATCAATCTCTGCTTTCCAAACTACAACAATCCTCCTCCAATGCCCCTCCAAATGAAATCCCAGCAGCTTAGCTCCTAAATCTTTCTCTGAAGCCTCCCCACAATCAGCTCCACCAATGATTGTGCAGTCCTGGGACAAGTCTACGCAGGCCCAACCAAAGAAATTTGTCTTGCTGAGAAGGGCACTCTCAACTCTCGTAAATTCTCTTCCTTCACCTGCGATTTGGACAAGGAATTGTCCTGTAATGGTATAGCCTCTAATTTTAGTAACCCACTTCACCCAAGAACTGTGTAGTTCTTCTTTTGCGTCCAGGCTAAAGCTAAGGCAAGTCGTACCACCTGAGACTGGTCCTCTAAGTCTCCACAAAGTCACGACAATACCACCCTAGGGTGGTGTTGACATAGATTGTCATTGATGTCAATATGGCAATATTCGAGGAGCCATTAGAGGAGCAAACAGAGCTATCGGAGGAGGAAAGAGCAGAAAGAGCCATCATAGGAAACAAACAGAGCTATCAGAGCAATGAATGCCAAAGAATACACTATCGGGGGCTATCGGGATAATATAGTGTATATGCATACAAATACACTATCTGAGGCAGAAAACACATATATGGATGCATTTACACTATCAAAGGCGAAAGACTTAGTTATATTGGAATACACTATGGGAGCAGAGAAAGATATATATATCGGCGTATAGAGGCGGGGTATATATATGTATCGCGGTTCGGTTATGTGCCATCACCCCAAACCCCTGACATTGACATATATGTGCGGACCCGGTGGAACATATAAGTTCGGGTGCATAAACAGTGAAGTCTGCCAAAAGTGTTCTGAAGCATGTTTTTAGTATATTTCAGCTTTTCGGGCTCTAAGCCTTGGCGCGTTAAAACATGCAAATTTACATTATATGTATAAATATCATATAACTATGATACATACGGACCCGCTGAAACACTGAAATATGATTTAATATCATATCGCATCCGTCCTATTGGTAATCGCATATTATAATACACAAAGGGCTGTCCTCCTGCAAGCGCCGATTGCGATGAATGTTGTGGACCCGATGCAACATTACAGTTTGGTCTGTTGTTATGTCACATCCGACATATCGCAAGTGCTTAAGGCCTTGCACCTCTGAAAGCGCTGATTGCGATATACACTGTGGACCCGATAAAGTTATAAATGTGGGCGTAATAAATTTGAAGTCCGCCCTTTAGCGCTTTTTCATATATTCTAGTGTATTACATTTGCAACCACAAAAAGGCAGGCCTGCATTACCTGAGCATCTGACCCTCCACCGTTGATCATCCCTTTGTAGATCCAACGGTCTACATATATTTCGGGTGGACATATAGCTCGAGGAATACCGGCCCGAAAAAGCAGTATCCTCTTCCTTCCCGCTGCTACGTGTCGCCTGCCGAGTGGAATCAGAAGCCATCCGCTGAATACCAGTTCCCGCTTATGCCCCTTCCGAAATACCACTTGTGGTATAAGAATAATTGTATTGTGCGGGGTTTTTAGGCCAAAAGGCTTATGATAACAGTTCTGATAGATCAGGAGGCCTGAACGAAAGCCGATTGTGATTGCGATTGGGACGTGGCATGTGGGTCCGTCCTGATTGGTACAGTCTCCTCGTTAAACAATAAAGTCTTGTGTATGCCTATTATCATTAAAAGAAAAAGGGGCTCTGTTACAGTTTTAACACGCAGCAGTGAGCACGAAGAGGCAGAGGAAGCTACAACGATCGAAAATCCAGGAAGCCGAAGGGTAAGCCAGCGCAGAGGAAACCGAAAATCCAAAGCAATGAAGAAGAGGGAAGCCAAAGGACAAGCCAGTGTAGAGGAAGCTGAAGCGAGCGTTGAAGAAGCTGAAGAGCCAGTGGAATGCGGAAACGGATAGTCAGAGGCATCAGGAATACAAAAACAGGAAAAAACAAGGAAGTGTGTGCGAATAATCAGAGTGAGAGGAAGCCGAAGTTCAGGCAGAGGCAATAGAGGCAGGAGAGTTAGGAGAAGCAAGAGAACAGGAGTGAAGCAGAAGCTCAGCAGGTTTGGGAGCAGAGAACAACAGCAAAACAGTTTATACCAGGTTAGGGTTGGAGCCTCAGAACTAAAAGGATTGGAATCCTTAGCAAAACAGAGTTGGTGCTTTGGAGGTTGGAGCCTCGCAAAATTCCAAGTTGGTGCTTGGCAACTGATTGCAACTATTTATATATTGTATCTATTTCATTGCACAGTTTGTGTTAATAAAAGCATTTATTCCAGCTATCTATTTCTGTGTTCCATATATACTTGTTTTGGTGATAAAAAGAAAAATTAAAAAGAAATATTGATTCACTCCCCCCCTTAGTATTTCCAACAATTGGTATCAGAGCGGGCTTCTTCATATTAGCTTGACAGCTTGAAGAAGGATTCGTAGTCATGATGAGAAATCACGAAGTGTCAGGAAAACCTCGTCTTTTCGACGACACCAACTGTGGTTTCTGGAAAAAGAGAATGACCTACTACCTAATGTCCCTTGGACTTGAAGTCTGGCATTTCGTTCTAAATGTGTACCAAATTCCTGCCACTCTTCCAATAGATCAAGACAAGAGGAAAGCCTACATTGCAAATGCAAAAGCCTTGAACTCCATCACTAGTGGAATCACTGATTCCGAGTTTACAAAAGTCATGAATTGTAACTCTGCCAAAGAAATGTGGGATAAGCTAGTTGGCTTATACGATGGAGACTCAAAAGTCAAGAAGGCAAAGCTTCAAACTCACAGAAGGCAATTTGAAAGTCTGAAGATGGAAGATGAAGAAGATATTGCATCATACTTCCTCCGAGTAGCTGAAGTGGTCAATTCTCTTAAAGGATTGGACAAAAAGATTGAAAAAAGTACTGTTGTTCAAAAGGTCTTAAGATCTCTTCCAGACAGATTTGACTCTAAAATAAGCGCCATAGAAGAAGCAAAGGATCTAGATGCTCTCAAGATGGATGAACTACATGGAATCCTCACTGCCTATGAGATGAGAAAAAGTGGCCCAAGCTCCAAAGATGTAGCATTCAAGGCCTCAAAATCAAAGAAGGGGAAAGAAAGGAATGACTGTATTGATGACTCTGATGTGGAATCCGAATTGGCTCAATTTGTACGAAAGCTGAAGAAAGGATCTAAGCTAAAAGGTAAGTACCCTTTTATCTGTTTCAAATGTGGAAAAATAGGTCATTATGCTGCGAAATGTCCTCTTAAACATGATAGTGATGATGAAGGAAATTCTAAAAGAAAGGTATACAAAAAGAAAGGGATCAATAAGAAGAACTTCTTCTCTAAGCAGGATGAGTCTGATGAGGATGAATTTGTAGTCATCAAAAAGAAATCAGATGAGGAAAGTGACCATGATGAAAGCCAAGAAACATTATTCATGGCATTCATAAATGATGATGACTTAGGGCTAGAAGGAAATGTTGATGAATTGTTAATAAGTGCCATTGAAGAAAATGAGAAATTACGGAATAAAATCATTTCTCTCAAGGTAGAAAACGAGGAAACAAGAAGAAGAGAAGATCTCTTGGAAACAAAGCTAAAAAGGGTTGGAAAAGCTCTCAAATACTTGAGACTATACTGAAAAGTCAAAAACCTCAACATGACAAGTCTGGAATAAGTTTTAAAGGAGAATCATCAAGCACTAAGAATAGTGCAAAAAGCTATGCTGATGCACTTTCTAGCAATCCAAAAGAAGAAAAAGTATGTCATTAAAGGCACATCCCAGATCCAAAGAATGAAGAGAGAATAACTCCAAAGAAGAATGTGGATTCGAATGATGGATACTACAACAATTACAAACCAGTATTCCATCAAAGGCCCATCTCAAATCCAAAGAATGAAGTGGGAGTAATTCCAAGGAAGGAAATTAACTCAAACCGTGGCTACTACAACATGTACAAAACTATCTTTCTTGGACATTGTTTTCATTGTAAAAACTTTGGTCATCAAGCCAGACATTGCATGGCTCGCAAGAGTGAAACACCAAAGCTAAAGGATCAAATAATCAAACCATATGGCCCCAAAAGGCAGGGACAAATCAAAACCTCTAATTCGTTTGATCCCTTGACCAAATTTGATCTGATTTGCTCATTATGCTACAATAATGGACATTATGAACAAAACTGTCCACTCAAAAGGAGAAAAGCAAGTAGTGAGAATCCCAACATGGATAAATGTGGCCTGGCTCTACATGCTCAAAATAATGAAAATCATTGGTTTGTGGATAGTGGGTGCTCCAGACACATGACAGGGGACAAAAGGAAGTTTGTCTCATTGAGCAAAAAGGAAGGAAATGTGTCCGTTGGAAGTGGATTTGGCAGAATTGCGGGAAAAGGAACTGTTACCCTCATCAATGGAAAAGGAAAAGCTCAAGATGCTCTGCTAGTAAACGGGCTCAAACACAACCTCCTGAGTGTTAGCCAAATCTGTGATCAAGGACATAATGTTGTCTTTAGCACCAAAGACTGTGAAATATGGAACTCTCCTCAGGGGAACTTGTGGCGAAAGGGGTTAGAACACCAGACAACATTTACATTCTAAACAAGATTCAAGAAAATAAATGCTACCTGAGTCAAATAGATGAAAGTTGGTTGTGGCACAAGCGACTTGGACATACAAGCTTCGAAAATTTGATCAATATCAACAAGATTAAAGCTGTACGAGACATCCCAAGGCTATTCAAACCAAATCAAGGAGTATGTGGTCCCTGTCAACAAGGAAAGCAAACCAGAACCAACCACAAGATCAAGGATCTCTCTACATCAAAGCCCTTGGAGATCATCCATGCTGATTTATGTGGACCAACTAGAAATCAGGCACTCCAAGGAGAAAGGTACTTTGTTTTATTTGTTGATGACTATACTAGAATGATGTGGATATATTTTATAAAATGTAAATCTGAAACATTTGAGTGTTTTAGGAATCTTACAACACTTGTAGAAAATGAAAAGGACTAAAAAATTAAGTGCCTCAAAATAGATAGAGGGGGAGAATTCACATCAAAAGAATTTAATGAGTTCTGTAATATACATGGAATTAAAAGAGAATTCTTTGCTGCCAGAACACCCAACAAAATGGGGTAGTTGAAAGAAGAAACCTAACAGTTCAAGAAATGGCAAGAACAATGTTATTAGCAGCAGACTTGCAGCCAAAATTCTGGAGAGAAGCAGTCGGGACAACTGTCTATACCTTGAATCGAACTCAATTAAGACCAAATTGTGAAAAAACTCCTTATGAATTATGGAAAGGAAGACTTGCTTCAATGAAGTACTTCAAGATCTTTGGAAGCAAGTGCTTCATAAAAATCAATGATGGCTCACCAGGAAAGTTTGATTCTCGGGTTGATGAAGGGATATTCCTTGGATACTCTACACGGAGCAAAGCCTACAAGTGCTACAATTTTCAACTAAAGAAAATAGTGGAAAGCATTGATGTAAAGATTGAGGAAGACTTTCCAGAAAAAGAAATTGAAGAACATGTAAATGATTCTCTCATTGAAGAAGATGAACTTGAAGAAGAAGAAATAGATCAGGAAGAAGAAGAAGAGGAAAAGGAACCACCTCATACCCCTTCAAAGATGAAGTTTCTCCAGAAATATCATCCAGAAGAGCGGATTATTGGCAATAAAGATGAAGGGATGCAAACCCGAAGAAGGATGATAATTACACCAAAGAGAAACGTTCTTGCTCTTCTATCCATGATAGAACCAGAAACATTTGCACAAGCAAGGATCCTCATTGGGTAAAAGCCATGGAAGAAGAAATGTCCCAAATTGAGAAGAACGAGACATGGGAGCTGGTACATCGTCGAAAGGACAAAAACATAATAGGTACCAAGTGGGTATTCAAAAATAAAATGAACGAAGATGGACAAGTTATCAGAAACAAAGCAATGCTTGTTTGGAAAGACTATTCACAAATTGAAGGAATTGACTTTGAAGAAACATTTGCACCAGTAGCTCGTATGGAAGCTATCAGGATGTTCTTGGCATTTGCTTGCTCAAAAGGATTCAAAATCTATCAAATGGACGCAAATCAACATTTCTGAATGGAGAACTCAAGGAAGAAGTCTACATGGAGCAACCAGAAGAGTTTGATCTAACGAAAGGAAAATACTTAGTCTGTAAGTTGAAAAAGGCATTGTATGGGTTGAAACAAGCTCCTAGAGCTTGGTATGCAAGATTGGATCACTATCTACAACAACAAGGCTTCAAGAAGGGAGTGGCAGGAAGTAATCTCTACATAAAGACGGATGAAGGTAAGTTACTAGTAACACTTGTTTATGTTGATGATCTGATTTTTGCTAGCAATAATGATGAAATGAGCCACGAATTTTCTCAAAACATGTCAAGAGAATTCGAGATGTCAATGATAGGAGAGGTATCTCACTTCCTTGGACTACAGGTATCTCATATCAGAGAAGGATTGTTTATATCTCAATCCAAATATCTTAAAGACATGCTTAAAAGATATGGAATGGAAGACTGTGCACCCATGAGCACACCTATGACCACAAATTGCAAATTGAGCAAAAATGATGACTCCGCTCCAGCAGATGCAACTCATTACAGGAGTATAATTGGAGCCTTTTTGTACTTAACTGCTACAAGACTCTACATAATGCAGGCAGTAGGAATGGTGGGAAGATTTCAATCTGCTCCTAAACAATCCCATTTGTTAGTTGTAAAAAGAATTCTCAAATATCTGAAAGGAACTCCTGATTTCGGTCTTTGGTACCCTAAGAGCTCAACACTGACTGTAACTGCATACACTGATGCTGATTGGGCCTGAAATGTAGATGATCGGAAAAGTACTAGTGGAAATGCATTCTTCCTGGGAGACTGTTCAGTATCTTGGCTCAGCAAAAAAAAGACATCCATATCATTATCCACAGCCGAAGCTGAGTATATAGCTGCAGCAGACTGTTGTACTCAAATACTGTGGATGAAGGAAGCTCTAAAAGATGTCAACATAGGTACAGATCTACAATTTACCATCTATTGTGATAACACAAGTGCTATCAGTCTCAGCAAAAATTCAGTGATGCACTCAAAGACCAAACATATACCAATCAAGTATCTTTCCTTTGTGAATAAGTAGTTGAACAGAACATCATTTTGAAATATATCAATACTAAGGAGTAGATAGCTGACATTTTCACAAAACCTCTTCCTCGAGAAGCATTTGAACATCTTCGTCAAAAGATGGGGGTTATTTCTTTAGCATCACTCAAGTTCAGTCATAAAGATGTTGCAGGACAGAGGGAGCAGTTCTACAGGGGGAGCAGTTCGACAGGGGGAGTCCGTATGCATTCCTTTGCCATTGATGTCAAAGGGGGAGAGAAGAAGAATATTGCCATCAATAACAAAGGGGGAGATTGTTGACATAGATTGTCATTGATGTCAATATGGCAATATTCGAGGAGCCAAGAGGAGCAAACAGAGCCATCAGAGGAGCAAACAGAGCTATCGGAGAAGCAAAGAGCAGACAGAGCCATCAGAGGAAACAAACAGAGCTATCGGAGGAAGCAAACAGAGCTATTGGAGCAACGAATGCCAAAGAATACACTATCGGGGGCTATGGGGACAATATAGTGTATATGCATACAAATACACTGTCGGAGGCAGAAAACACATATATGGATGCATTTAGACTATCGGAGGCGGAAGACTTAGTTATATTGGAAGACACTATCGGAGCAGAGAAAGATATATATCGGCGTATAGAGGTGGGGTACATATATATCGGCGGTTCGGTTATGTGCCATCACCCCAAACCCCCGACAGCGACATATATGTGCGGACCCGACGAAACATATAAGTTTGGGTGCATAAATAGTGAAGTCCGCCAAAAGTGTTCCGAAGCATGTTTTTAGTGTATTTCAGCGTTTCGGGCTCTAAGCCTTGGCGCGTTAAAACATGCAAATTTGCATTATATGTATAAATATCATATAACTACGATACATGCGGACCTGCTAAAACACTGAAATATGATTTAATACCATATTGCATCCGCCCTATCGGTAATCGCATATCGCAATACACAAAGGGCTGTCCTCTTGCAAGCGCTGATTGCGATGAATGTTGCGGACTCGATGCAACATTACAGTTTGGTCTATTGTTATGTCGCATCCGACATATTGCAAATGCTTAAGGCCTTGCACCTCTGAAAGCGCCGATTGCGATATACACTGCGGACTTGATAAAGTTATAAATGTGGGCGTAATAAATTTGAAGTTTGCCCTTTACCATTTTTTCATTTATTCCAGTGTATTACATTTGCGACCACAAAAAGGCGGGCCCGCATTACCTGAGCTTCTAACCCTCCATCGTTGGTCATCCCTTTGTAGATCCAACGGTCTACATATATTTCGAGTGGACATATAGCTCGAGGAATTCCCGCCTGAAAACGCGGTATCCTCTTCCTTCCCGCTGCAACGTGTTGCCTGCCGAGTGGAATCGGAAGCCATCTGCTGAATACCAATTCTCACTTATGCCCCTTCCGAAATACCACTTGTGGTATAAGAATAATTGTATTGTGCGGGGTTTTTAGGCCAAAAGGCTTATGATAATAGTTCTGATAGTTTAGGAGGCCTGAATGAAAGCTGATTGTGATTGCGATTGGGACGTGGCATGTTGGTTCGTCCTGATTGGTACAGTTTCTCTGTTAAACAATAAAGTCCTGCGTATGCCTATTATCATTAAAAGAAAAAGGGGCTCTGTTATAGTTTTAATACGCATTAGTGAGCATGAAGAGGCAGAGGAAGCTACAACGATCGAAAAGCCAGGAAGCCGAAGGGTAAGCCAGCACAGAGGAAACTGAAAAGCCAAAGCAATGAAGAAGAGGGAAGCCAAAGGACAAGCCAACGTAGAGGAAGCTGAAGCGAGCGTTGAAGAAGCTGAAGAGCCAGTCGAAAGCGGAAACGAATAGTCAGAGGCATCAGGAATACAAAAACAGGAAAAAGCAAGGAAGCGTGCGCGAATAATCAGAGTGAGAGGAAGCCGAAGTTCAGGCAGAGGCAACAGAGGTAGGAGAGTTAGGAGAAGCAGGAGAACAGTAGTGAAGCAGAAGCTCAGCAGGTTTGGGAGCAGAGAACAACAACAAAACAGTTTATACCAGGTTAGGGTTGGAGCCCACGGGGTTGGAGCCTCAGAACTAAAAGGATTGGAATCCTTGGGAGTTGGTGCTCCTAAGTGCAGAACTATTGCCTTAGCAAAAAAGAGTTGGTGCTCTGGAGGTTGGAGCCTCACAAAAGTCCAAGTTGGTGCTTGGCAACTGATTGCAACTATTTATATATTGTATCTATTTCATTGCACTGTTTGTGTTAATAAAAGCATTTATTCCAGCTATTTATTTATGTGTTCCATATATACTTGTTTTGGTGATAAAAAGAAAAATTAAAAAGAAATACTGATTCACCCCCCCTCTCAATATTTCCAACAGGTAGCACTCATGGTCCACCGAAGAAGAGGGTGAGATTTCCCCTTAGAAACCTCTGGTGCTAAACAACACTTGTGACTCAGCTGAACAACGAGAGCAATGATGTGTAAATGTCAAATTATCAAAAGGTGTCCAATGCTGCCTTCAACCCTCTATTTATAATTGTTGTCTCACCTTTCCTTGTGGGTCCCTAATCCAAATATTTCGACCTCCTTTCCTCAAATTCGATTTTTCCTAAGTCCCATGTACCAAAAATGTGTCCAATGCCCAAATTACAAAATTGTGCTATGCTTAGCACTTCCCCAATAAACTTAGTTAATCCTGTTAAATAAAAAATCAAAATTGGGGATATCACAGTCCTCCTCGCCAAAAATTGCGTGTCCTCAAGCAATTCCTGAACAAGCACGCTCTCTGGTTGTTGATCCCCACTGTCATTGCAAAATATGCTAGGGTCCCAGATGCACTGCTGAATCATCCCCGACCTCTGCACAGTCCTGTCCAACATGAAGCTTCCCTTGCTCCATTCAGTATCTTGCCAGCTATAAGTACCAAAAGCCCTCTGCATACCATCAATGAGTAGGGAATCATGATAATGTGGCACCATGTCCAACCCCTCACGAAGCGGTCCTACCAAGTAGTCCATCTCATACACTCCAAGAGTAAACTCTTGAAGATATCACCCAATCCTTGTGGAGATAAACGCCCTCTCACATGAGCTTCTCTAGATATTATCCTGGTGACCAACCTTCCATGTTATTGAAGTTACTCATGCCATCAATGACTCATTAAAGCCCAATGGAGGATCTGAATGATCTCCCCATGTAGTAGCCAGCTCATCCCTAAAGATCGTTGAGCTGTGAAGTACTATGATGCTCGGGTCCCCTACTAGTCTCAGAAGGGTGCCACCATGTTGGCATTGCGCCACTCTGACTATGACATATTCCCCATCTTGACCACACTGTACCCTCCTCTCCTGGGACCTGATGGCAAAAAATTTGTGAAGGCCAAGCTCATCCTACCCAAGCATCTCCATGATGCCAATGTCTACCCATCCACTGGCAATCTTGGTCCTGTGCAACAACAGGATAAATCTGCCTCGACATAAAGTGGAGGTCTTGGTGATGCCCCATGTGTCAAATCCAAGGTGAACTAGATCACTCTTTACCATGTCTCTGATCATCACAAAGTGGAGTGACCTGTCTGCTAACTGAATCCCCGGATCCCATAACAAGATTCGCTGCGACATAGTCCTGATGATTGTTGGAAACCTCCTATTCCATATCTTTGCTCCCTGTATGTAATCAATGTATAGACTCGCATGTCGTGAATCAACCAGGTGAACTCAAAATTGCACTGTGCCTGCCATACCACATCGTGAAATTTGTGACCCTGCCTTCTGAAAGCGCACCCTGATATTGCCTGGAGTCCAAACATCTACTTGTAGACAAGGTCTACCATCCATTGCACCTCATGCTCATATAATGCCTCCAACTGTCTTGCTGAAAGTGCATCATGCAGCTCCCTCGCAATCACCCCCCCAAGTGTGAGTCCAGGGGTGGAACATATGATACTTCGGCAGTAAACCACGTCATCCCTAAGCTTGTATCTGTTGGCTCGTGCACCCACCAAATGTCTCAACTGGAGAGTCTCCCTCTTGCCCGTGACACATTGTGTCTCATCCATCTGCCTAGGGTGAGCCTCCCATGTCCTGCTTCCTGTACTCAGAGCATCAAAGGGCAAGAACCAAATGCCCTACAACTGTAAGCAATACTGGAGCGTGATAGGTGGGTAAGGCCCCAGGGGTATGACCAAGAGTTTGTCGGGATACTGATGAGTACTCCTATGTCCTTGTGGGGGTGTCCCTAAGGTGTTGCTCCTCGACAACCATTGTGCCCCATACATACATGGGAAATCCTCCTCTCCATACAAGGAACTGTTTGGTGGGTTGTCAATGCCAACACCTTTAAGTTTTAACAACTTCCTGCCAAGGTACACTGATCATCCTATGCCCCCACACACGACCAACATGCCAAGACAACTCATGGAGTCTCCGTGCCCCTCTGTTAGCTCGACCTGTCATGGGTGTTGCCCAAAACTCTGGTGGGAATATGAAAATGGGGGTGATTCCAATCCTTGGATCCAACATCCTGCTACTACCTTGACTGACCCAATCCATGGAGTGGTGGGGAGTCCCCAAATACGTAGGAAGTCTAACATGCGAGTGTTGCGCCCTGCGCAGCTCATGTCGCCTTGTCTCACTGGCCCAGTCAACATATACAATCTGTAACTTAGGCACTCTCCCTCCAACGTGCAAATGTAGCTTAACAATATTGCAGGCCCCATCTATGTAAGCTTGAAGAGAGCTACTGAATGGAAGTACTACAACTCTGCTAGCTTCCTGTGCATCTATCTGCTCCACGCTGATGGCAGATCCAAAAGATCACTGCCCATCCTCCTCCATCATGGACTCAACCGGAGTCTCGAGCTACCCCACCACAAATACCTCCTCAAGCATAACATCCTCATCTAGCTGACGCTTCTCAAGGTGCTCTCCATGTTGCTGTATGTAGCTATCGTCTAGGAACTCTGTCACAACTTTGGGTACCTCTGTGCCTCTTGGCACCTCGTCAATGGATGGTCCCATGGGTGTGTGCCCAACTGTCTCCACCATTGTATCAATCGGATCTACCAAAGGAAACTCCCATAAGGATGGCTCTTGTGTCACACTATGTTTATCTACATGCTCCTCACAACCTTGCGTGGCCTCAACTTCATGTTCGACCTCCTCATCAGTCTCCTAATGTCTAAAACTAGGTCTCCACCAACAAAATCGCCTCTAGGTCTCATCCTCTAACTGCCCACCTCTACATGATGGTCCAACCCCTGAACTATACTTCTCCTTCTTCTGTTCATCCAAGGAATGAGGCATGGTAGGATGGTTAGACTGACCATACGTGTGGGTGTTGTACTGCTGGGATGCACGTGTATGTACTTGTCTTCTGTTTTGGTTATGTATCAGTCGTTGCATCCTCTCTAGAATTTGCTGGTTCTGCCTCACCAATTGTTGGGTCTGCCTCATCAACTCCTCCATGATCTTGCTAGCCTCCCCACAACTGGCCAAGATCATGCTCTGATACCACTGCAATATTCCTAGGGAATCTTTACAATAAATAACAAAGCAAACATAGACATAAAAACCATGAAAATCAAACACATGAATCAGTCCATGACATTGCACCAAAAGCTACTTTGTTGAGCCATTTTATTGGAATATGAAGAGGGTACAATGAAGCGCTCGAAAGAGTGCACCTAGGTTTGCTCAAGGCAAGCTAGCTAAGCCCAAATGAACAATAAGAAGTCCCTCTCAAATTTGATACGGCTCTTTCTTGGCTTTGCGCTGAAACTGCCAAGAAATATGTTGCTGGTTGTGAAGAAGCGTTGCTAGGGCCTCCTCTGGTGCTCGGAAAATTCCGGGAAATTAACCTCGAGCTCTCCACCAAAAACCCACAAAAAGCCATGAAGGAATTGGCCAAATGTTGACCTTGGAATTTCGGCCCAAATTTCCCTTAGCTCCTCTTGCTGCTTGCTGAGTTGAGACCCCTATTTGACCCCTCAAATTTGCCTAGAATTCTGCAATTTTAGATATGAGATCCCTGTAAAAATCCTAGGAAAACCCCGAAAGGGTTTCCCTTGGTTCCAACCTTCAAAATTTGACCATTCACAACTTGGCTCTCCACCAAATTCGAATTTTGTTACTATGGCTGCTCCTATCAATCTCTGCTTTCCAAACTACAACAATCCTCCTCCAATGGCCCTCCAAATGAAATCCCAACAGCTCAACTCCTAAGCCCTTCTCTCAAGCCTTCCCACAATCAGCTCCACCAATGACTGCATAGTCCTGGGACAAGTCTACGCAGGCCCAACCAAAGAAATTTGTCTTGCTGAGAAGGGCACTCTCAACTCTCGTAAATTCTCTTCCTTCACCTGCAATTTGGACAAGGAATTGCCCAGTAATGGTATAGCCTCTAATTTTAGTACCCCACTTCACCCAAGAACTTTGTGGTTCTTCTTCTGCATCCAGGCTGAAGCTAAGGCAAGTCGTACCACTTGAGATTGGTCCCCCAAGTCTCTACAAAGTCATTACAATACCTCCCTAGAGTGGCACTCGTGGTCCACCAAAGAAGAGGGTGAGATTTCCCCTTGGAAACCTCTGGTGCTAAACAACACTTGTGACTCAGCCGAATAGCTAGAGCAACAATGCGTAAATGTCAAATTATCAAAAGGTGTCCAATGCTGCCTTCAACCCTCTATTTATAATTGTTGCCCTACCTTTCCTTGTCGGTCCCTCATCCAAATATTTCAACCTCCTTTCCACAAAATCGATTTTTCCTAAGTCCCATGTACCAAAAATGTCTCCAATGCCCAGATTACAAAATTGTGCTATGCTTAGCACTTCCCCAATAAACTTAGGTAATCCTTTTAAATAAAAAATCAAAATTGGGGATATCTCACTTTACCCTCCCTCATACCAGGAATACTTTCATTATTTCCTTAAATATTGTGCATATCTGAAATTTTAGTGACATTGCTATCAGAAAGGGTATCTCCTTCCTTGAGAAGTTCATCTTGTTCCTTGAAATTTAGGTGACTTCTTTCACCTTCAACACTTTACCACTAGCTATGGTGTCTTCTTTAGGATTTTCCTCCCTTTTAGGGGGATACAACCATGTCCATGCCTTTGCCTTTGGTTCAATTTTTCTTTACTTTGTTTTACAGTTTTGGGATTGTCATCACTATCACTCAATTTGTTTTTCTTGTCACTAGCCTAGAAGTCATTCCATTTCCTTATTCGATCCTTTTCATTTTCCTTGCCCCACTCCTCTAATTTTGTAAGATCCACTTTGTTCTAGTATTTCAAATTCTTCATAGTTTCCTCTTGCTTCTCTTCCAACTTCCTCCAAGATTCTGCATACTCCTTACCAAAAATCCCTTCTAGTTGGTCCATCTTCACACATCCTTCAGGCTGGGAGGATTTCAACTCTGATACCATTGTAGTGATCTAGGGTAATTTTGCCCTAAATTTGCTTAGCACTCTAGGGTTTCAACGAATTCCTTTCTTCTTGCACCCTAGTTGAATTTAATACAATTAACACATACTTTAATAAAATTTCAATAAACCCAGAAGGGAATACATCAATTAGCAAATTTCAGTTCCATAGTATAGTTCAATAGATCAGAGTAGATTCAACAATAGAAAAGTATCCTAACCAGTGATATCAACTCTCCAATTTCAATTTTCTAACTGTAGAAATCCTTTGCGAATTTTTGTCTAGATAAAATCCCTAAAGTATCACCAAACCATACTTATTTCCTGCCTCAATATTGTCTTTAGGAAGCTCAGATTTGTTTTACAAATTTTGGGTTGTTCCGACCATAATCCTTCCTACTTTGCTCAGGTATCAACTCCTTTTCAGATCTACCAAAACATGATATAATTCATCCTCCAAAGTCACTGGTCCGCACAAAACATTGCTTCAGGTGAGGTTCAATCTTAAAATTTCGTAAGAACAGACCTCGATTACTTCAAGAACCCATCACTCTGTCACAAGAGACTTGGACAATACAAACTCTGCAGATACTCCAGAAACTGCGGTCCTATTGCTGTTTCAAAATAGAAGTGTCGATCTACCTAAAAGGGGGTTATTCCTATTGCAACACCTTCAAAGAATACAAAAAATGGTCTGCTCTCTACCAAACTTGTGTTGATTTCTGGTAGCATCGTATGTGCTCTAAGTCTCAAATTTTGTAGGAAGGTTTGGGCACATGTATTCCAAAGAACCCAGATAGCGTTTTGGGAAATTCCACCCATAAACAGTTTTATTAAAATCATTAATTATTTTAATGGGACCCTAAGTCTAAACTTAGGAAAATAAAATAATTAAAGGATATTAATCTAAGTGTGGGTGTAACTTCTAGAAGAAGACAAGGATCAAGTAGAAATGATCTTAGCCATTGTTTAACTTCTAATCTGGGCCGTTGAATGTCAATGAGGAGATTATTTAAGGAGGCTTGAGGGTCACTTGGAAAGACACACAAAGAGAGTTCAAAAGTTCTACTTTTTAAAGTAGAGCAACTGCTGGGAGAATTTCGATAGTGAGATCTTCAGAGAGGGGCAGAGGGAGTTTTGGCCGGAGGATCTTCTCTGGAGCCAATGATACTCATCAGAGAGGCAGAGAGAAACACAGAGGAGCTAGTGCAGAGGCCAGGGAGAGTGACACAGAGCCAGGAAGGGCTCACGTAGGTCCCACACAGAGCAACTTCTAGCTTCCGACACAGAGATTCAAATTTGCTGAAGAAGCTAACGTTTATGAGCCAGGAGGGCTGGAAAAAGGCTTATGAAGGCAATTTGATTCTCAGATGAGCTGACGCAATGACTTAGAGGCTGACGTAGAGCCCACGCAAGGGCAGCACAAAAGTAGTCGAGGAACTCGCAATTCAGCTGGCGGATCAGCTGGGACTTGTAGTGTAGAGTGAGGTAATCTCACCAGTTTCTTCTGCTAAGTGATTTTCTCTGTAACTGGATTGCCTGGAGGGCATCTAGTAGTTGTATTAATAAATACTTCAGCTTAATAATAAAACTCTTGAGATCTGCTGCACCGGTTTTCCCGCATTGGTTTTTCTGGGGACATTTGTCCAAAAAAATACTGTGTTCTTTGTGATGTATCTTTCCCTATTGTTCTGTTCTTGTTTTGGGCATATTATTTAATTGGTGTAGGTTGTAGTGTGTTATCTTCGATATTTGCTAGAGGAAGCAATAAATAATTTGTTTAAGTAATTAACAAATAGGAGAAGTTTAATCAGTTGCTGCAGTAGGAATTTCCGGGATTGAGGAATTTTCACATGGTATCGGAGCAAGTGTAGGTGAAGCAAGAAGAACAATGCCAGAGAACCTAGCGTTGAGTAGAGAAGGAGATCGAATAAGTTGCAGGAGGCAACAATTCGTATCCCCAAAGGGGTTTGCGCAGTCCTAGCCGGAGGGCTGAATTTCGATGCAGTCTCTCTCTGAGTGAGTCGACAGAGAGAAGGGCTTCCAGATCGAAATCTTGCCGTGACAGAGGGAGTAGCGCTGAATCCTCAGTGTGAGGAAGAGCTGGTGGAATGCAGTTTTCAACAGGGAAATTGTTGGGCTGAAAGATGTCATAAAAGAGAAGAGAAGCACAGTGAGGGGATTTTTTCCTTAGTAGACTTCCCACCAAAAAGTTTATTTTCTTATTGCTTGAGCAACAACAGTAAGAGATAGATAGGAGTAGTTCGACATTTTCGTGGCAGATATGGCAACCAGTGGGTTGAGAGATCATGACAAGTTGGATGGGGCATCCAACTATTGATCTGGAAGGCAAGGATGTCGTACCTTCTAGATGAACTTTTTCTCAAGGCTTATATCGATAGCATGGTGGCTGAGCCCGCGGATCCAGATCAGCTGAAGAAATACAAGGGAGAAATTGCGAAGGTCAAGAGGATGATCCTTGATGGAGTAACTGCTAAGGAGATGTGGGATGCCTTGGCATCACTGTATCAAGGATCTTCCAAGCAGCGGAAAATTTACTTAGAGCAGAAACTAAGATCTGCATAGATGTAGAAGGGGGAGCGCATTGATCCGTTCCTCACGAAGCTTCAGCAGACTCGGGACGAGTTGGCCGCTGTGGGGTCTACACCTCATGGTTCTGAGATGGTGAGACTGGCCCTAAACTCAGTCTTAGAAGAGTGGCAAGTCTTTGTCCAGAGCATCCTAGGCAGGGCAGCGTTGCCAGATTGGGATAGTATGTGGGCAACTCTCAAGCCGGAAGAGCTAAGGAGAGATCTAGTCAAGTGTAAGCTTGATGAAAGCAACAACAGTGTGTCAAAGCCCAAGGAGGAGGAGGATAATGCAACCCTTTCATTGAAGGGGCAGGAGGAGCAACAGAGACATAAGAAGGACGTCTCGAAGATAAAGTGCTTCAGGTGTGGTGAAATGGGTCACTACGCAACACAGTGTCCTCTTAGGAAGAAGGACAAAGATGAGAACCACGATTTGAAGGCTACACTTGTGAAGATCGAGGAGGATGAGTTCGCCATGACAGCCGAGATACCTCCAGGAGGGAGGTGGGTTGATTTGGAGCTGTAGTTTGAAAAGAGATATAGATGGGCAGGATCCTTGAGTAGCCCACGTCTTGGATCAATACCTTACTACGGGAATCCAAATTAGAAGTAGCTGGATGGACTAGTGTCGGATGATGTCGAGGAGTGTCGGATAGACAGTTGCAGTGGTTAAGAGCCCTAGAGACTGAGTAGTGTAGAGCAGAGTTGGCAACAATGCAGAGGTCAACAACATTGTAGAAGATTTAGAGCGTCTGCGCAGAGACTAGTAGCATTCAAGCTCCAACATTCACATGGTATCATACTGAACACAGTTAGTTCAGTAATTTGGGATATTTTTCTGTTGCTGATGCAGTAGTAGCAATAGTTTGTAGTGCAGAGGCAGTTGGCAGTGGCAGCGCCAGCAACAACTCGGATGCAAAATTTTAAAGGGAGTTGCAGTACAAATGCAGTGTTGATAGTGGCAGGGTTAGCAGTAGTATAGATGCAGCGTTTGTGCAGTAGCTAGTGGACAACATGTTAGACATCAGTAGCGCAGAGGACGATGTTATGATGTCAAGGTGATGCTTCAGTGGGAGGCATTGCTAGAGCACATTCCTCGCCAAGAGAGAGTGTTGATTTCTGGTAGCATCGGATATTCTCTAAGTCTCAAATTTTGCTGGGAGGCTTGGGCACATGTATTCCAAAGGACCCAGAAAGCGTTTTGGGAAATTCCACCCAGAAACAATTTTATTAAAATAATTAATTATTTTAATGGGACCCGAAGTCTAAACTTAGGAAAATAAAATAATTAAAGGATATTAATCTAACTGTGGGTGTAACTTCTAGAAGATGACAAGGATCAAGTAGAAATGATCTTAGCAATTGATTAACTTCTAATCTGGGCCATTGAATGTCAACGAGGAGATTATTTAAGGAGGCTTGAGGGTCACTTGGAAAGACACACAAAGAAAGTTCAGAAGTTAAATTTTTTGAAGTAGAGCAACTGTTGGGAGAATTTCGATAGTGAGCTTTTGCAGAGAGGGGCAGAGGGAGTTTTGGCTAGAGGATCTTCTTCGAAGCCAATGGTACTCAACAGAGATTTAGAGAGAAACACAGAGGAGGTAGTGTAGAGGCCAGAGAGGGTGACGTAGAGCCAATAAGGGCTCACGCAGGTCCCATGCAGAGTAGCTTCTAGCTTCCAGTGCAGAGGTTTGAATTTGCTGAAGAAGCTAACGTTTGAGTTGGGAGGGTTGGAAAAAGGCTTCTGAAGGCATGTTGATTCTCAGTTGAGCTGACGCAATGACTTAGAGGCTGATGCAGAGCCCATGTAGGGGCAATGCAAAAGTAGGTAGTTGGGGAACTCGCAATTCAACTGGCGGATCAACTGGGACTTGTAATGTAGAATGAGGTAATCTCACTAGTTTCTTCTGCTAAGTGATTTTCTCTGTAACTGGATTGTCGGGAGGGCATCCGGTAGTTGTATTCATAAATACTTCAGCTTAATAATAAAAACCTTGAGATCTGTTGCATCGATTTTCCCGCATTGGTTTTTCTAGGGAGATTTGTCTAAAAAAATACTGTGTTCTTTGTGTTGTATCTTTCCCTATTGTTCTATTCTTGTTTTGGGCATATTATTTAATTGGTGTAGGATGTAGTGTGTTATCTTTGATATTTGCTGTAGGAAGCAATAAATAATTTGTTTAAGTAATTAATAAATAGGAGAAGTTTAATCAGTTGCTGCAGTAGGAATTCTCGGGTTTGAGGAATTTTCACATGCTATTGGAGCAAGTGTAGGTGAAGCAAGAAGAACAGTGCCAAGGAACCCAACGCTGAGCAGAGAAGGAGATCAAATAAGTTGCAAGAGGCAGTAGTTTGTATCCCCAAAGGGGTTTGCGTAGTCCTAGCTGGAGGGCTGAATTTCGAGGCAGTGTCTCTCTGAGTGAGTCGACAGAGAGAAGGGCTTCCAGATCGAAATCTTGTCATGGCAGAGGGAGCAACGCTGAAACCTCAGTGTGAGGAAGAGCTGGTGGAATGCAGTTTTCAACAAGCGGATTGTTGGGTTGAAAGATGTCAGAAAAGAGAAGAGAAGCACAGTGAGGGAATTTTTTCCTTAGTAGACTTCCCGCTAAGGAGTTCGTTTTCTTATTTCTTGAGCAACAACAGTAAGAGACATAGAGGAGCAGTTCGACATTTTCGTGGCAGAGATGGCAACCAGTGGGTTGAGAGATCATGACAAGTTGCATGGGGCATCCAACTATGTGATCTGGAAGGCAAGGATGTTGTACCTTCTAGATGAACATTTTCTCAAGGCCTATGTCAACAGCGTGGTGGCTGAGCCCGTGGATCCAGATCCGCTGAAGAAGTACAAGGGAGAAATTGCGAAGGCCAAGAGGAGGATCCTTGATGGAGTAAAGGATCACGTGGTATGTCACATCGCTAGCAGAGGGACTACTAAGGAGATGTGGGATGCCTTGGCAATGCTGTATCAAGGATCTTTCGAGCAACGAAAAATGTACTTAGAGCAGCAACTAAGATCTGCACAGATGTAGGAGGGGGAGCGCATTGATCCGTTCCTCACGAAGCTTCAGGAGACCCGGGACGAGTTGGCAGCTGTGGGGTCTACACCTCACAGTTTCGAGATGGTGAGACTAGCCCTAAACTCAGTCTTAGAAGAGTGGTAAGTCTTTGTCCAGAGCATCTTGGGCAGGGCAACTTTGCCAGACTGGGATAGTATGTGGGCAGCTCTCAAGCAGGAAGAGCTGAGGAGTGATCTAGTCAAGTGTAAGCTTGACGGAAGCAACAACAGTGGGTCGAAGCCCAAGGAGGAGGAGGATAATGCAACCCTTTCATCGAAGGGGTAGCAGGAGCAGCGGAGACGTAAGAAGGACGTCTCGAAGATAAAGTGCTTCAGGTGGTGAAATGGGTCACTACGCAACACAATGTCCTCTCAGGAAGAAGGGTAAAGATGAGAAGCACGATATGAATGCTGCACCTGCAAAGATCGAGGAGGAGTAGTTCGCCATGGCAACCGAGATATCTCCAGGAGGGAGGTGGGTTGATTTGGAGCTGTAGTTCGAAAAGAGATATAGATGGGCAAGATCCTTGAGGAGCCCACCTCTTGGATCAATACCTTACTATGGGAGTGAAGATTAGAAGTAGCTGGATGGTTTGGTGTCGGATGATGCCGAGGAGTGTCAGAGAGACACTTGTAGTGGCTAGGAGTGCTAGAGACTGAGTAGTGCAGAGCAGAGTTGGTAGCAGTGCAGATGGCACAGAGCAGAGGTTAGCAACAACGCAAAAGATTTAGAGCGTCAGCGTAGAGACTAGCAGCATTCAGGCTCCAACATTCACATGGTATCATACTGAACATAGTTAGTTCAGTAATTTGGGATGTTTTTCTGTTGCTGATGCAGTAGCAACAACAGTTTCCAGTGCAGAGGCAGTTGGCAGTGCAATGCCAGCAACAACACGAATGCAAAATTTCAGAGGGAGTTGCAGTACAGATGCAGTGTTGATAGTGGCAGGGTTAGCAGCAGTACAGATGCAACAATTGCATAGTAGCTGGTGGACAACATGTCAGACATCAATAGCGTAGAGGACGATGTTATGAAGTCAGGGTGATGCTTCAGTGGGAGGCATTGCTAGAGCACATTCCTCGCTAAGAGAGAGTGTTGATTTCTGGTAGCATTGGATATTCTCTAAGTCTCAAATTTTGTTGGGAGGCTTGGGCACATGTATTCCAAAGAACCCAGAAAGCGTTTCGGGAAATTCCACCCAGAAACAGTTTTATTAAAATAATTAATTATTTTAATGGGACCCTAAGTCTAAACTTATGAAAATAAAATAATTAAAGGGTATTAATCTGACTATGAGTGTAACTTCTAGAAGAAGACGAGGATCAAGCAAAAATGATCTTAGCCATTGATTAGCTTCTAATCTGGGCCGTTGAATGTCAACGAGTAGATTATTTAAGGAGGCTTGAGGGTCACTTGGAAAGAAACACATAGAGAGTTCAGAAGTCCGATTTTCTGAAGCAGAGCAACTGCCGAGAGAATTTCGATAGTGAACTTTTGCAGAGAGGAGTAGAGGGAGTTTTGGTTGGAGGATGTTCTCTGGAGCCAAGGATACTCAGCAAAGAGGCAGAGACACACACAAAGGAGGCAACAGAGAGGCCAGAGATGGTGACGCAGAGCCAAGAAGGGCTCATGCAGGCCCCATGCAGAGCAGCACAATAGCTTCCAACACAGAGGTCTGAATTTACTGAAGAAGCTGATGTTTATGAGCTGGGAGGGCTGGAAAAGGCTTCTGAAGGCAGATCGATTCTCAGTTGAGTTGATGCAGTGACTTAGAGGCTAACGCAGGGGCAGCGCAAAAGTAGTCGGGGAACTTGCAATTCCGCTGTCGGATCAGCTGGGACTTGCAGTGTAGAGTGAGGTAATCTCACCAGTTTCTTCTGCTAAGTGATTTTCTCTGGAATTGGATTGCTGGGAGGGCATCCAGTAGTTGTATTCATAAATACTTCAGCTTAGTAAAAACCCTCAGATTTGCTACATCGATTTTCCCGCATTGGGTTTTTCCAAGGACATTTGTCCAAAAAATACTGTATCCTTTGTGTTGTATATTTCCCTATTGTTCTATTCTTGTTTTGGGCATATTATTTAATTGGTGTAGGCTGTAGTGTGTTAGCTTCGATATTTGCTGTAGGAAGCAATAAATAATTTGTTTCAATAATTAACAAATAGGAGAAGTTTAATCAGTTGCTGCAATAGGAATTCCCGGGTTTGAGGAATTTTCACAACTAGCCACCCAAATTGAATGTCTGGCTTCAGTGTTACTTCGACCTACTACGACCTGTCCTTTCAAGGGTTTTAAAGGTTAGGACCTACATTCTACACAGACCTCAACTCCTAGGAGTAACGCTTAGTCTTTAGGTGCTTTTCTAGAACTATGATGTTGTTCAGAGGTAAATCACAAAGAGGTTCGCCTAGATTTAGCTTGTCTTGTCACCATGCTATATTGCTCCTCAGATAGAAGATACCCTATGCTAGAATAAGTAGAGAAAATGAAAGAAGAACTAACTAGTGTGGAATCTTTCACCATCGAAATTAGTAGGGGGGAGTGGTCTTAGAACCCTTAGAGCCTCAAGCTCAAAGAAAATTAGAGATAATTGATCCATTCCAAATGGCGATTGAAATGAATTCAACCCTCTTGTATTTATAGATTTCCTAGAGGGGATTCTCTCCTTAATTGATTGAGTAAAGTTCACACCAACCACAACTTTGGGCTTCTTTTCACAACTGCCCCAAAAGTTGCCCAAACATTGGGTATTTTGGGGTTTTCCCCTTTATAAAGGATTATAGCCTACGAGGATCGATTGGCTACTTTGTTTCTTGAGCAATTAATTTCTCGAGAACATTACATGGACCTAGGCCACCCTTAGACTAGCATTGACCTTGTTTGATGGATGTTGCCTTGTTCCAGAGTCCAGATGGGGATGGACGTCATTGAGATAACCTAGGAGGGCTAGCACATTGTGCCTTGATGCCAATGCTTGCCATAGGTGGGGGTGACGTAAGCCTTTTTGTGTATGACATGATGGTGGAGGAGGTGCATTTTGGAGATGTACCCATACACTGATGATTTCTTCGAGTGAGGAGCACTTATTCACCATTTCATAGAGATTGATCATTCTTGGAGGATGACATCATAGTGGAGAGTCTTTATTCCCGCACATGAGTTATGTTGGCATTATTATTATGATTTTAAGCTATTTCAAGGTCCGTTTGTGACCTTTGACCTAGTTGAATGCTTCAAGCAAACTTTTTAGGGTTTTTCTTGTAAAAGTATGGAAAGGTGACTTGGTTACCCTCATATAAATAGAGGGGAGTTGGTTTCCATTATTCATCGTCATCATTCATCACACTTCTCTTATTCAAGAAGTGTATGCTAGGCTGCTAGCTCATCTTTTCTCTTCGACACAATGTAATCATTTGTAGAGCGAATTGTCTTGGGAGGGAGATTTTTGCATGAAGACTTTTGGGATTGATTAAAGTGATTCTTGTTGGAATTGCGTAAGTTTAGTGTCATTTACTTCCATTTTGCATGTTATATTTTTGAAATTAGAGTTTCTACGTTCCATATAAAAAAGTGCAATATTTTTCCTTGAAATCTTGATTTTTAATGGTATGTAAAGTTTCTCTTACAATAACCCATCAAAGGAACGTGGCTCATGCATCCTTTGATGTTAAAATTTCCCACGTAGAGAAGTTGCTAAGGTTTCTAAGTGAGAAATTCGTTTCTCCATGCTCTTCATCCAAGGCCCAATCAGATAAAGGAACTTGCCTAGTAGGCTTTGATCAAATTAAATTTCTCTTTCTTCCTCTAATTTTATTGTAACTAGGGTTAGGGCTAGCTTAAAATCTGCATTTTGTAGCAATTTTATGTCATATGTTATTGCCCTATTGGAAGGGATTACATTTAATAAAAAATAAAATGCAAAATCTAGAATTACTTGCATATTATAACCCTAAAATCAGGGCCAACATCTTGGTATTTATTGCTGTTATGCACATTTTCAGCCACCTAAAACTATTGTTTACTTAACCCTAGTTTGCCTTTCTCATCCTATTGATTCTTTGTTGGTCTTATCTTAATAGGCTATTTTCTAGGGCTGCTATATGCCATCCTGTGCCCTAAATTTGCATATCTTACAAACACTATCTTATAATAGCTCTCTTCTAAATTACAAAAGTCTTAGGGAAGAATACTTGAACGATATGCAACTCTTATCTTAGCCTTTCTAGGCTCTGTTGGTACTTTTCCTTCAAATCATTAGATCTTGTGTCGCCATTGAGCCCTCCTTAGTTGCATACCTTTCTGGTGATCTTTTGTAGGGAAGCCTCCCTTGTGGGATTAATTTCACTACTAAGCAGCCAAAGAGAAGCCACTAAGGTGGTAGTGGTGGCTGACCTCTTGTTGCCATAAGACCAGGTTGCCTAGTGAGGCTTTGGACTAGGCCTCCTTGATTTTGCAGTAACAAGAACCTTCCCACAGAAGTGGATTGCACGTGCAAATCAATCAATTCGAGGAAGTCTTCTACAAGAAATATCCATTAAGAAATGAATTTCGTTTTTATCAATAGAAGGATGGATAAATTAATTGCAAAGAGCGGGGGAAACCCCTACTTTTACAAAATTGAAGGGAAGTTATAATATGAGGCCCAAGTTACTGTTAAGGACATACTCAAGCCCTTATTTGGTCAATCCTAATTAATTATTAAATATAATTTAGGTTCATAACTTCTTACTACATTAAAGTGGCCTATTTAGAATTACTGAAATGTGACACCAAAATGTTCTGAGAATAGAACATTGTTACAAAGTTATGAGCTTACATACAAAATACCTCATGTACCTAGATTCTGTTTGCATTATGAAATTGTCATGTTCAAACTTGAAATATGCAATACCCCGAGTTTGCATTGGAGACCCTACGTGTGTAAGTCTGCCTTGTGCGTGTGGCAGTGGCTCCCAATTTTATATTGATGCTGGTTATGATCATACAATGACTTAGCCTGCTCTTTTTTGCATATGACTTCTGGAAATTCATTTGCATTGCTTATTTCGATAGGATATAACTTTATGTTGCACTCAAAAAGCAGATTTCACCACATAAGTTTAGCTTCACTAACTAAGTTCATCCTTGCATGAAAATGAAATAATATTGAAATTATCTTAATGTCCATTAGTGACCATAGATAGATCAATGGAACTTAAGTGTACAACAAGTACAAATAGCCAAATGAGGAGTGACTAGGACATCTCTTCACTTGAAAACAATAGACATGTGAAAATGCATATAAATGTGAAGGTGGACTCACAAACATGCAGTAAAGAACACTCCCTAGAAGGAAAACATGGAGTGAGGGATGTCACAGTGAAGAGGAAAGCTATTTGAGTGACCTCTAACATTTGTCTGGGCCAAGGGAGGAACCTAAAACATTGATCACTGTGCAATTGCCTGTAATGTCTTCGATAATGTTTTCTGTGGAAAGATCTAAACTAAAGGAAGTGTTCTGACTAGTTTTAGGAATTAGATAACTTTTCTTAAGTCATGTCCAAGAATATTTTGTGGCATCGAGAATTAGAAATGTTCCTAGACAGATGCTTTCCTTGACATGACACCTGAAATGTTAAGGATGATATTTGCTGGTGTTGAATTTCCACAATCTTGGGTCTAGGATAGAATCTTAAAATCTCTGACGCTACCAAATCCAGAATCTCAACGATACTACTTTGCACAACGAAATATAAACAACAATTAATCACACATGCACATAATATAGACAACTTTTTACAGTTTTCAACCCAACTTCGTTATATTAAACAACATATAATACAACGTCTAGGGCTCATGTACCAGGGATAATGGCCTTCATACATCCACTAGTACAAGATACACACTGGGGCTTGGTGTCAGTCCATCGACAACCAATTTGTCCTCAACAAGATACTCTGGTCGTTTGGCTGATGTAGTTGACTCTCTTAGCTCCCCTCAGTCGTACCCTGTACTTGCCCAATCCTTCGGCTCCTAATCTGCAGGACCTGCCTCTATCAATGCTCTAAGTCCATCTGGCCACTAAACCTCGGATATCAATCTGCTCTCTAGTTGTCCCTTCGTCCATCAAGGGCACAACACATCGAGACTCCTGTCGAGTTGTTCACAGCTCCACTTGTGAACAACTCCCAATCTACCATCGCTGCTCCTCAGCTACTTAGGGACTTCAGCTCACTATGGTCTTCCTGCGCTGCTCCGATGAAGGCCAACATAGGGCACGAAGGGCTGCCACCTATCACTGCAAAATGTCCATCTCCCACAATGAACATGTGCTAGGAGGACATCCCATCTTCTGTTGTAGGCGTCCTTCTCCACACACACGTCTCAGGCTCCACGAATTGCTCCTGGTTGATCAGATCCTTGAGCTCAACATCTGCCTCTCTCGCAACTACCTTTGTCCATCAAGGTGTTGCTCACCGGGCTCCAAGTTGGACACTATCACGCTGTCCTCCAGCAAACCATAAGTGCCCAATCTCGTCCACACTTGGTCTTCTCTCACGCTGCCGTCCAACAGTCCACGAGTGACCAAGTCCACGTTGTAGCATCTGCACCTAGTTAGGGCATCCCCACACTTAGGAGACCCTTACACATTGATGCCCACAGACTCCACCAATCTGCCCTTTGTTCTGCAATAGAGGAGCTATTGCACAAATCTGGGCACATCAATATGCCCTTCACCTAGGACACCATCAACTCATCATCCAAGGGAACATCTGCAACACTCCTTGCTGCTGTCCTCATGCCTTCCAATCTGATGTGCCTGCTGTAACCTTGGCTGCTTGGTAGGCCTCCAAACAATCCATGTGGGCTCCTCCAAACAACTCCTGAGTCCTAAGGCCTCCTACAAGCAGCCCATCAACTGATCCACACTCTGTTCCACAAATCAAGGACCCAACATCCCTCCAAAACACTGCTGTAATGGTGTTTGCTTCTGCGTTTGTGACAGCCCTGGTTAGGGCACGTGTTGCAGCCCTAAACCCTTATGACAGTTCACAAACAAGCCCTCAAGGGGCTGCGGCATACCTTGGGTAGCTTCTTCCTCACCCACGCTGCCTTCTTAAGGGACTAGTCCACCCTTGACACCCCTTTACGCATCTCCAGCTATGTGCTAAGGCCTGCGGCCTAGCACAGCAGCCCTAAACCGTGAGACAGTCCCCCTTTTCGGTGCCCAAACACACTCCAACACAATGTTTTGACCCTAAGCAGCTCGGCCCACCAGCAAGGCTACTCGGCCTCTAGAACAGCAGCCTCGGACCTCTTTTCAACCCAAAGATAGTCCGCTGCTCCTGCAGCTCACTTGGCCTCCATCACAGAAATTTGGACCTCCTCCACACTGTCTAGGGCCTCTCCTCCTTGCTGCGGCTAGGGCAATCTCAGAGCTCTTTCTTGAGAGGATGTTGCACCAAAATGGATGATCAAAACAACATGCCATCACCCCCTTTTTATGGCCTAAAGAGGGGCTCCAACGAATAGATGAAGAGATACATCTATTGGACTAATTTACATCAAGTCTACATGACTTGAAAACCAGTAATTATTTGTCAATTTCAAAAATTCATTTCTCCACTTCTACAACTCGGAATTCAACGATTCTTGAAGCGTTGGATTCTCCTTTCCGCCCTCTATCGTCTCATGCCATCACATGTAAAAATGTGCTTCCGGAATTGCCCCAAACACGATTGGGTGCAAAACCACAGGCTTGGGTTCTAAGCCCACAAGCCTACTTGTGGCACTTTGACCTTCAACCCTCGAACACTAGGGCTTGGAGTTCCTCCCAAGCTACACAAAAGAACAGTTTTCGTGTCAACCCAACAAATATCTCATTGTTTTATGGCTCCACTGTGTATTATGAAAACAATTCTGCATCTCATTTTCCAATAAGTAATGTTCACAGTAAACTTACTTTTCAAATGTAAATCCATTCATGGGGGGGCAAGTGGTAATTATGTGAAGGGTCAAAATATTTTTTCTTGCCTACAATGGGCATCCCTTTGTTCTCAAGGAGCCAATATGTCAAGTAATAAATTTGATTTTGTGCTGTCCCTTGTTTGTAAGTTAGGTTATTAGGGGTCTACAGGCTTTACAACTTTGAAGGAATATTCTAGGTTGATTAATTCATGTCCGTTTTACAGGTCTCTCTTGTGATGTGCGCAAGGGAGGGTTGTTTTCCAGGATTATACTGCACAAATGTCCTGCATCATCCATGGCTTTCTGATGGGTGTACCTTGGTTCTATCCTCAATTTGGGGTAGCATGCAAGTTTTACTTGCAGTAAATGTAGTCAGGTTTGACTTACCATTTGGTTAGAACATTTATGGGACATTCTCACATTATTTGAGACATTATGCTGTCATACCAGCTAGCCTATGTTGCAGAGTTCTTCTAGTAAATTATACTGTGTTACACTTCCAGTAAATTCAAATTTATTGACTACCTTCCCCTTTGCATGCAGTGGAAAAGTTTCAAGAATTAGCCCTGAGAATTCAAATTCTTCTTGGAGTGTTCTTGCAGTGCATGATAACATTGTTCTTGCAGGTATGGTCACTGTTTTCTTTGATCCACCAAAATGTTGAACATTCGTTTTTATTGGGGAAGCATATCTTCTGTTCCTTAAAAAATGCAGCAGAATAAAGCTTTTGCTTTTGACAACTTTTTTTACTTTGTGAAGTGTCTAGCAGCCCAGCCAATCCTCCGAAACTGAAATATGGCCGTCTGTCAAGAATTGACACGGATAATGATGAAAAAACAAGGTGGAGCTGGTTAGATATGCCAATTCCCTTCATGGACTATTCAGAGAAAGTATGACTGTCACTGTATGATTCTTGTTGTTTACTTTATCTAGCATATGCCACAAATTGTATCGTTTCTCATAAGATGCATATCAAATAGAGTTCTAGTCTGTGTTGTATTAGCCATGTGTCCCTAATTTGAGGTAATGTGATGCAGGTGAAAGCTTCGCTGTCCTCAATTGAATTTAATATTTTGAAGATTCCAGTTAAAGATCAAGAATTTTTGTTAACAGAAGGTATGTTCAATCCCAAATGATTAAAGTTGATATTGAGAAATGAATATCTTGTGATATGTTGCTTTAGATGGAAGGAGGCACCACTGTAATACTTGCATTGAATTTCTGTTTTAAGTATCAAATAAAACATACCCAAAGCTTTTAAGAGCTTCATGAATGCATTTTCTAGGTTTCTTTCTCTTATAATCATGAATGTTGAGAAATGACTGGAGATGATTTCGTTCATGGAAGCCCTTCACAATTTTTGAAATTGGTCAGAGGTAGATATGCTATTATTTTTTCTATTTATATAGATTATTAGTTCTTCCAATGCTTGTATCATCTGCTGGTACAGGGAGGTCAGTACTTGTGAAGCTTATGTGGTTTACTGAATAGTAGGACGAGTTATTATATATATGCAGAAAACATCATAGAGTGAGAAAAGGGACTGTTGCTATAAACTCTGTATTATACCATCATTTAATTATCAAAAATGATTAATCAGAAGCATTATCTACGACTGAGGTTCTTGTTTCTGCATTAAAAAATAGAAATTTAAAGCTGGGGAGGGCCATGTACAAGGACCTTACTAGGGTAAGAAAGCCAAGGTTGGACAACAGTGGCATTCTTCACTGGCCAGTTCTCCTTTATGGTTAGGTTATGCCAAGTGACTTTATTGAGAACTTCTGTGAAATGTAGCAGGTCTAATTGCCCCACTAGGCAAACTAGATCTTATGGCAACAAGAGATTGGCCACAATTTTCAGCTTAGCGGCTTCTCTCCAGCTGTTTAGTGGTGAATTTAATCTCACAAGGGTTGCTTACCTATAAATATCACCACAAGGATGTTCAATAAATAAGGGTTAACGATAATGCAAGGTCTAATGATTGAAGGAAAAGTACCAGCAGAGCCTAGAAGGGTACGATAAGACTTACTCAAAATTCAAGTACACTTCCTTAAGACCTGTGTAATCTAGAAGAGATATGCTATATGCTAGGGTTTGTAAGGATTGCAGATTTAGGGTGCACGATGGCATATAACAACTTAAGAAGATAGCGTATCAAGCATGGATGAAAAAAGGAGCATGGCTATGAAGGCCATAGACTAGGTTTAGGGAAAAGAATGTAGTTTTTATTGCTGAAACATGCATAAAACATCAATAAATAAGATGATGTCAGCCCTAATTTAGGGCTTAGTATTCAATTAATGCTGGTTTTTGCCTTTTCCAAGTCTGTCAAATGCAGTTCCTTTTACTAGGGAAATAACACATAAATATTAAATTGCCGAGAATACAAAATTAACGTAACCCTAACCCTAGTTACCAAGGAAAAGATAAATATAAATAAATTATGGTTTGATCGACACCTATTAGAATATTGCCTTGATCCAATTGGGCAATGGAGTTATTTAGGGAAAGATCTATGAAGAGGCATTGCTGACCACAATTTTGTCAATAGTTTGAGAAAGCAGTGTACAAGGAAGTCGAGAAGATTTTTCAAAGATCAAAGACTTCAGTCAACATGAGTATATCATTGTAAACACAATTTTTGCGAAGCATATTATAAATGATGCTAGTATGAATATTTAATTATGTAACAACACCTAGGTAAGCCTCTGATTTTGGCAAGGGATTCCATCCTAGGAAGTTTTTAACTTTCCTGAATTATGTGTGTTTGTAAACACACATAATCGACAACATTTTCTTTTAGCTTAAACCCCAAAGCTAGGGTGGAATTCATTGACAAGGTCTTAGGTGAGTCCTAATGTTTATCGAGTTGGATGTAAAAGTGTGTTTATGAATAATTTTAGTGCATGGTCCCTCTTAATGGTAACACTATGGCTAAATTATTTTATTATAAACACACTTGGTTTCATACTAGATCATATTGTGTCACAAAATTGGGTAATATCTTGAGGGTCTATGTCTAAAGGTGTTTTCCCCTTCTAAGGGTTGAATTAATTGTAATATTTTGATGTAAAAATATTTTAGTGCATGGTTCCTTGTAGTCAGACACCATGGCTAAAATATTTGAGGGTAGAAAAATAATTAAATCCCGTCTAGAGTCAATTAATTAATTTTCCTGACAAAATTAAATAAAATCCTATGCCAAAAAATTAATTGATTTTGAGTAAAAAAAATAAAAAATTATAGAGAAATTAATTTTTTTCCAAGTGGAAAGTAATAAAAATTTCGTGGTGTAAAAAGAAGTCAATTTTTGGAGGTCTTCTGCCAAGGGAAAAATGGATATTTTTAGAAAATTTGAGCCCTTAAACCTTGGTGGTCAAGTCAAAGTCAAAATTTTGAGGGAATTAATCCAAGATATTAATTTTTTGGATTAATAAAAAATGGTTTTTAAGAGAAATTCGATTTTTTCCTCAAAAATAAAATATCAATGATGGAGATTAAAAGAAGATCAAGTTATTTTTGACGGTTGAAATTAGTTTGAGGAGGATCAAACCAACTAGGTGTTATTTTCCACTTGGAGGAGTTTTCTTTATATAAAGAAGCTATCTAGCTTCTATTTGCCATCTTTGGGTGGTGATTTTGTAACGCATGTAATGAGCTTTTGCTCTCTTGGAAACACTTTTTTCATAATAGAAAGACTTTAGGGTTTCCGTTCATGGTGTTCTTTTATCTGCTGATCTATGTATGTGCTAATTATGTGTTTATCTTCTAGATTGTTTTGCATATTTAACTGTTATTTCATTTGTCGGTGATAAGAACATCCTATTGGTACGGGCTATCTTAGGTGATCTGATTCAGTATATGATCTAATAGTGTATCTTAATATTTAATAAAGATTTACAGGTACGCTAGCCCTTGGGCTCCAAGTTCATAGCCTGTGGGGAAGAGCTGAGTCTGTTTGGGCTCTACGCTGTCATTGTGGTGAATTATTTTGTAGGAGGGTTTTGGCTGGTATATTTTTTGAAATCATTCATCCATAAAATTTATTTAAAAAATCATCTCAAAATTTTATTTGATCTTGGGCTAAAAAGATTTGACATGCTAATAAGAGCTAAAATTTTGATTTTGTAAATATTGTACATTTATAAATATTTGTAAAAATTTAAAATTATTTTCTAACCCTTGTTTTATTTTGTAGCACTTGGGGTTTTGAATTTTTGTATATATTTGGGTTCTTGGGAATTCTTTCATTCATTTTGCAGATGAATCTTCAAGCTCTCAAGGAAAATAATTGGGGTTTTGAGGCAGATCTAGGCCTAGGAAGGAAAGATTTAGCCTCTAATCTTCATCCAAGCTCAACGTCTAAGCAAAAAAGGAAGACACTAGCCTTCATAGAAGTAAATTTTAACATTTTTTTGTTGAATTTTTTTTGTTTGTAGGGGTTTCAAATTTTTTTGGGCCTCCAAGCCTAGCTGTGATCTTTCCTAGCCTAGTTGTGACCTCTTCTCCCTCTGCGTCAGCCTCTCTTCCTTGTTTGGGTGAGCCGCACGCCATTTTGGCCTTGCTCCCTAGGTCCGCAGGTCTTTATGGCTTTGATCCCTTGCCGTCAGCCCTCAAAGGGATTTCCCTCGAGTCGCAGGCCATTTCTAGCCTTACCATGGCCTCCAAGAGGCCTCTTACCCTATCACCCCCCTCCTTTGGCCTGTTTTCCCTTGGCCGCAGGCCTTTTAGGCCTTGGCTTCCCTAGTCGTGGCCTTCTAAGGCCACATTTCCCTCATTGCTGCCCTTTCCTTGGCTTCTAGCCTCATCGTTGGCATATTAGCCCTCTTCTCGCCCTTTTCTGGCCCTCATTTCAGCCATTCTTCAGTCATTGATTTAGTTTGCATTGACGTCTTGTTTCTAACACTTTGTTTTGCAGCAATTTTGGAGCTAACTTGGTGGTTGCAGGTGGTCAAGTTCATTGGAAGCCTAGTCACTCTTCTGCAAGGTCATTAGGCCTAGTGGTTTGCCCTCTAACCCTCTTTGCCTCATCATTGCTTCACTTGAATTATGAAGCATTTTATGACAACAACTTATTTCAGGGCCTAAACACATCTAAAATAGTCCTTTTTTCATTAATCAATCAATTCACTTAAGGCATTAAAAACTAACCTTGTGGTTGAATTGATTGCATATAATTGAAGTTTTGTGGACTATTGGGTAAATTTCAAGACCTGATATGTTTGCTACAACCTTCTAAAAGCATCTACAGCAGTGATAAATTCACATAACAGTGGCATAAAGGCAAGCTAGCAGTCATATTTTATCATTGATTTATCATTTGCACTCATTGGGCTTGCATTTCTTGGCATATCTTGTCATTTCTTGAAGGCTGTCATAACAATCGGAGGTCTGATATATGCATATTAGAGTCTGATATAAACATAACAGTGGTGTCAAAATTTGTTGATAGTCATCTCTTTTCACTTGGCATTCATTCCTTGCTTCCCTTTGAACTTGAATAAGTGTTTTCTAGCGAGATTGTGTATTTTTCTTCTTGTTGCAATCATTGGCTTCTTGGCTGATCCATCTTGCATCTCTTATATCCATTTGCACATTGCATATATTGCATTCTTGCATAAGCATTTCATAATTTGCATCTTAATCTAATTGACAAATCTAAATGAGAACATAAGTGCTCTTAAAGACTAAATTGAATTCATGGTTGTTGGATAAGATTGGCTTGTTGCTCTAAAGAAATAACATTGTTGATTGATGCTCTCTTTCTCTCATTGATAGCTAGCATTATTGACATTGAAATAGCTCTAATTGTCATTGCTAAAGAATTGCATAATTGATCACATTGTTTCTTCAGGTTTTACTAATATTGTGTTTTGCAAGTGAGATTCATATCTATGTTTATATTCTTGCTAATCAAGTAACTCTTAAAAGCACTTAATTGGTAATCATAATCATAATAAGAGCAATCTTGTGGTAATTTAAAGAATTGCTAATTGTGTTTAATCTCTCTCTCTTGTGTATCTAATTGACACATTGGCATTCTATTGTGAATCGTCATTATCTATGTGACATTCTAGCATTGTTAAATGAAGCATTGAATTTGTTTATTTATGGTTATTTCATGAGCAATTGTCTATTCGTATTCTTCGCGCGTTATATCTTGTTTCATTGAGCACTTTTCTTTTGGGGAAGCATGTCCATATACATTGTCAAGTACTTCATTGTCCGAGATAAAATATCATTATAATTTATCTCTAAGTACTTAAGACATTTAACAATCTGATTTAAAACTACAAGTAATATCTCATCTTGCATCTACATTTCAGGTTTAGTCTGACACTAATTAAATCTACCTCCAAGCATAATCTTGGTTGAAAGACTTTTAGGAGCACCTTTCTCATCTAACTTGCGAAGTCTAGACCTTCTTTTGTGATTAACACGGTGACCTCACAGTTGTCAGAGCTATAGTCTCTATAGCGCTAGAGATATTGGGTGGTTAGATTTCCAGGGGAGGTATCGTTAATATAGCCATTGCTATCTTTCCCTGGGCCTCTCTACACAACCTACTCTAGGGACTAGTTTCGAAATAGCTAAGGGCAAGGATTCACCTAGTTAGGCATCTAATTTAAAATTAACCAAGATCTTGCATTTCACCTAGTTTTAGGTGTTACATTTCATATATGATAGTGAATGCATCCCAATCAACAATTGTTCATTCGGTGACTTGGTAAATAATTCACATAAAGAAAGTATTTTGACTCCATTTAAGGCATTGATCTCTCAAATTTATCTAATTTAATCACTAAACTTAATTAACCAAGTTGCTAGGCCATTCGGTTGTGTCTCTCGAACTTGATGGTTGCCGACGGGTCTTTCATCTTCACGTTTCATTAGGAGCACCCCCCATATCTTGTTGTAGGGGGACAACTAGAATGAAGAGGGCGAGGATTAGAGTGACAACCCCCGCCCTGAGCCATTGTCACATTCACCTATACAATTTGAGCGACAACATTTTGGTGCTGTTGCCGGGGATAGAAATTTCTGTCGTTGCTTCTCATGACATTCTCTTCATTTTCTCATTATCATCTTCTTCCCTCGTCAAGCGACACATTTTCTAGCGCTTCGACATCTTATCAATCTTGTCATCGGTTCATCACCTTATCCACCATTATTAACATCTTTTGGTTTCTATCTGCACCTTTAGAATTGGACGTTTGGGTTAGTTCCCTGTTTGGGTGGCGATTCCACTTATTCATCCATTTACAAGAGCTTATTAGAAGAAATTTTGGTAGCTTGCTGAACCCCGCTCCTGACCTTGAAAAGGATCTTAGAGCTTGGTCAAACAAATTACATTCTAGTAAGCATTTGATCTTTCTTGGACAGGAAGCCCTCCTCAATATCCACTTTCTTTTCCTGACCTTTGAATATAATTTTTTTGTTCCTAGTCCTCGACTAACTTTTTGGTTTTTTCCTTTCGGGTTTTAGAGTTAGATTCATGTTCAAGTGGCAACTCCACTTCTTTCATTTTTTGCAACAATTTCTGCTAGAAGCTCGCTTCTTGTAGACTTGTTGTTTTTCTTGAACAAAGATCTCTCTCTGACATCCATTAGCTTCTTTTCCCCTTAAGCAAGTCATCATGAATGACTTGTTCGCCCTTCGTCATTTTACTAACATTCCTCATGATATTTTAGATTCAGCTATTGATAATTTGCCTTCTTTTAGGGTTAATAATGCAATTTCTACGAGATATCATCTCATAAAGTTTACTAAGTGTATGATAAGGTTATGTGGCTTTGCACGTTATAATCATGAAGATGCCAAGATGTGACTCTTTGTCCTTTCCTTAGAAGGTGATGCTATGAAATGGTTTTATGATTTTTCTTGACAATTCCTTTGATTCTCTGCAAGCTATCATCAATGCTTTCGAAAATAGATATGGAGATCAAAGGGGCTCGTCTTGTGCCACTAGTATTATGAAGAAAGATGAGGGTGATCATGTAAAAGACCCAACTATCATAGAGAGGTTTCAAGAGAATGCGCCATATCAATCTTTGCCATATTACAGACCCTGTGAGAGTTTTCATGATGAATTTACTTGTGTCGTTGCAAGAAGAATCCTCGATAGTGGAAAGGCAGGGACAAATGATTAAAAGGAAAATGATAAGCAACTTATCAATGAATTGACTCAAATGATTAAGGACATGCATTTCATTCAAGCACATTTGATGAAAACCATGGAACTTAATCAAGAGAGATTAATAGCAAATCACGCCAAGGAAATGAGATCCATGAACACCAAATTGTTATCCATAGAAGAAAAGCATGATGACGAACTAAAAATCATGGAAGTCAATCATGGAAGTTAATCACTCCAATCAGATGGCCACCATGCAAAATCATTTGATCACCACGGAAACAAATCATAAGAAAAGTACCAGCTCTATGCAAGACATGGAAGTCGATCTTCAGAACAGGTTTTTGGCTATAAAAGAAAATCATGTTAAGGAACTGGAAACCATGGAAGCAAATCATGAGAAAGAGATGAGTTTCATTCAAGAAAGTCATGACAAATTAATAAAGACCATGGAATTAGATCATGCTAAAGAAATGAGTGCCATGAGGGAAAGACATGATAAAAACCATGGAGGCTGGTTACATACAACAAATGAAAATTATGGAATCAAAGCACGCCGAAGAAATGACTGCCATGAAAACCGAACAAATCACTCTTCAAAGTAAACTGCAAATGATGGAAAAATCATAGGTTTAGGAATTCCTGCTCAGACCAGAGGATCTGGGGGACGAGCATAAAGATCTTTTAACAAATCATAAGCCTCCTAGTCTGCCAAAGAAATTCCCATCTCATTGGGATGAGGTGTCTTGTCCCATTGAAAAGAAGTTAACCGAAAATGGCATAGTTGTTGGAAATGTAACTAGGTTTGGTCTTCATTATTGCACTTGAAGTCAAATTGTAATTTATTTGTCAAAAGAAAGTGAAAAGAATTTATTATTAAATTGAATTGACTTATTAAAGAATGGATTTCATGCTTGGGTCAATTATAGGTCAAGCCTCCATTGTAGGCTTTAGGTTATTGCTAAAGTCATATATTGTTTGACTCCTCCATTAAGTCATCCTCTTCAACAAAGTCATCTACTCATTAAAGTCTTCAATAGAACCTCTTCAAAGTCAGCCTCAAAAGAATTATTATCAAAAGAACACATGTCGACTCAATTCAAAGATACATCTCTTCATGATACATGTCGGCTCATTTAGGACGGACGAACCACTATATATACCAGCCTGGGATCTTCGAATTACACCAACTCAGAGCTCGCAATTTCAGAGAGAAATTTCAGTGATCACAAAAAGGAAGTTTCGGTGCATTTCAAAAGACATTTTCGATACAATCTCAGAGAAAATTTTGGTGCTATTTACAGTGAGAAGTTTGAATCCCAGTGAGGTATACTCTCAGTGCTATTACAGTTAGGGAATGCAGATTGGGGTTCAGTCTACCATAGTTCGGTGCTCCCTCGTTTTGGTGTTGCCACTTACTATAGTCTTGATGCCAATATTGTCTTGGTGTAACTACAGTAAGGGGGCTCGGTGCCCTCATAGAAATGAAGTCTCTCGTTGCTATTACAATGATATGACCTCAGAGATATTGCAGTGAAAATGTCTCAGTGAAAACTCAATGGCAAATCTTCGATGCTAACACAGTGAAAGGAAGAAGGGTGACTTGATGGATGTAGTCTCGAGTCTAGATTGTAAGGGTCTTGGTCGTCTCATCTTTTGAATCTACTGAAGGAAGAATTTGTGACTGGTTTTTCCCCTTGAGGGGGGTTTTGCCCTGGCAGCTTGCCTATATCTTGTGTTCTCTTCTTTTTTTGTTTGGCATTAATCTTGATCATAAGAAAAGATAATTAAGAGATCTAATACTAATAATGAAAACTTCACAAGTTAATGTCATAATAAGGTAAATCATTTAAACTGCCAACTCCTTGGATTTCCCAACAATAGTTGGAAAAGAAACTAAGAAAAATCAGGCTATTGAAGTCAATCACGGTGCTTGCTGAACTTGTGTCATCTTTGACAAAATATATTTAGAATATGTAAGAACCTGCACCACAACCTAATTTCTAAATAGCAGAACCTGAAATAATAAATACAAAATTTTAAAGAAATTTAATCTAATGAATACTAACCTTTATGCTTTGCTGAAAATCTGTTTACTCTGCTGCAATTCTTGTCCAGCTGTCTGTTCTGCTGAAAATCTGTTTGCTCTGCTACAATTCTTGACTGGCTGTGTCACCAAAATGGCCAAGACCACCCTGCCGAACTGAGTACAACCTAGGTACTCAGTCTCAAAAAGCTTTCAGTTGAAGCAATCTGATTCCCCCCTGCCCAAAAACATCAGTATAATCAAGACTCAAGTTTCCTTCATAACCGTACTACAGTATCCAAATTGTTCTTCTTCCCCCTCAAAATGGTTTTTCCCTTCTCCTTTTATTTCCTCATCCACCGCCTTCTTTTCCTTCTTCATGTCAATTTTATGGTTACGTGTAACTTTTATGAAATCGAATCTGATTTGATTTCGTTGATTTTTATTTGAATACGTAGTTTTGATTTAATAAGGTTTATTTATTTTAATTATTTTTAAATTAATATAAATTTATTAAATTTATAATTTTAATTAATTTATATTATTATTTTATTTATAGACAGGTAATGACATACATCCCTCCTTCCAAAAACTTCATCCTGAAGCTAGGGTTGCTAAGATATATTAGTGATTAACGTGAGTATATGTTTTCTTAAATATTTTAAGATTTTACAACTATAATATTCATGTCCTGCCCCGGTTGACTCTTCAATCTACCCTAGAATCATCCCGTCCTTCTTAATCTCTTCCGCTTCCATCCTATCCGCCCTCTACTAGAGTATGCCTTGGTGTTAGCTACACTGGTTAACCACTCATAGACTCTCAAGGGTGTCAACGTTGATTATATCACCCTGATTGTCCAGTAGGCATCTGGCAGTCATCATCACACGTCTAGGGGAGTGTGATTCGCACAATCTTCCCATGACTCCAGGTTTTTGGAGGATAAACAGTGGGCAATACTTCCACCCCTCCTCGTGGGACCAGAGTTAATGTTCTTTCATAGAATCTTATTGAGTCTTAATTGTACTGAAGTTTTCGTCATTACGTGGCTGTTTTGGTAAGCTGCCATATAAACACTTATCCATATATTATAACATATGCATCAATAAAACAAAACAATTTATGTATAGCTCATACATATTGTTATCTACAGTATAACATACTTGGTTATGTCCTGCTCATGTTATTGACTTTCATATTGCAATTGTAATCATTCTTTCACTTCTATCTCATTAATCATATCAATATGCATAAATAAAGCAAAATTTGTAATATCTTAATTCATAGCAAAATTGGATTTAGATTTTATAACAAGGTTAATCAAATATTGAACTTCATTTTAGTATTCATAACTTAGTAAGGTAAATTTAAATAACATATTTCATCTTGGTATCCACGTACTAGTAGAATTAAGCAGGTAACATATATCATATTTTGGTAACATAAAAATTTCTTCCAAAAATGGTTTTGAGTATCTGATTTAAAGTAAAGAAAATATATACAAAATATGGCTTAATGTTCTTCAAAATTGACACAAGTTGGGGTATTTTTGACATATGGTTTCTGTATCTTCCCAAGTAGCTGATCCAGGACTATACTTGTCCTACTGCACCTTAACTTGGTCTACCAGACGATTTCGGAGCTGTCGAACCCTACGTTCCAGTATACATAATGGTTCGACCGAATTGATTCCTTCGTCCGATACCTGTAGTTCCTTCCATTGAAGGTTATGAGATTTGTCAGCTATGTAATGCCTTAATATAGATACATGAAATACATTATGAACTTTATGCAAATGAGGTGGCAATGCAAGACGATAAGTGACAGGTCCAACTCTTTCCATGATTTTAAATGGTCTGATAAATTGGGGTGACAACTTTGTTCCTTTTCTGAATTGGATAGTGCTTTTATTTGGTTTGATGCGGACAAAAACCTGATCCCCTACTTCATATTTTCTGTCAGTTCTGTGAGCATCAGCATAACTCTTTTGTCTATCTTGTGTTTCTTTTAACCGTTGTCTAATTTGTTTTACCTGCTCCTCCATCTCTTGGATTAATTCTGGTCCTACTATCACCCTATTTTCTAACTTGTCCTAACTTAACGGTATTCTGCAAGGTCTGCCGTATAATGTTTCAAATGGAGGCATTCTGATTGAACTGTGGTAATTGTTATTGTATGCAAATTCGACCAAGGATAAGTACTTTTCCAATTGTGATTGTTGATCCATAACATACATCCTCAACATATCTTCTAGCACTTGATTTACCCTTTTTGTTTGCCCATCAGTTTCAGGATGATAAGCTGTACTCAAATTTAGCTGAGTTCCTAAGGCTGACTGCATGCAAGCCCAAAATCTTGAAGTGAATCGTGAATCTCTATCTGATATGATCTTCTTAGGTACTCCATTAAATCTGATAATTTGATTTATGAATACTCGAGCTACGTCGGCAACTTCGTAAGTATCTCTTACGGGAATGAAATGGGCACTTTTCGTTAATTTATCCACTTCCACCAGAATAGCATTGTGTCTTTGAGAAGTAAGAGGTAGTCTAGTGATAAAATCCATAGAAATTATTTCCCATTTGGTCATAGGAATGTCATGAGGTTGTAAGAGACCTGTTGGATGACAATGATCAGGTTTTATTTGTTGACATTCCAAACATTTTGCAACGAATTGAACGATATCACATTTCATGCCAGACCAGAAGAAGAGTTTCTTGGTATCAGTATGCATTTTTTTTTACTCCAGGATGTGCACAATATATTGCTCTATGGGCTTCCTTAAGGATGGTGTATCGAAGATCCCTATTATTAGAAATATACATTCTTCCATGAAATCGTAAGATTCCATCATCTTCTAGTTCATATTCTTCAAACTTAGATTCTTTTGGCTTTTTACTATCAAGACTAGATCTTACCTTTAAATACCAGCTATCTTTTATGAGATGTTCTAGTACTTATTGCCTTAAGTTTACATTGATAGGTATGAGGGAGAATATTCGGGGTCTTCTGCTTAAAGCATCTGCCACTACATTTTCTTTTCCTTTAATATATGATATTCCAAAGCCATATTCACTTAGGAATTCACTCCATCGTCTTTGTCTAGCATTCAAGTCTCTTTGGGTGAATAAATACTGTAGACTTTGATGGTCTCTTTTAAGCATAAAGCTTCGCCCTACTAGATAGTGTCTCCATATCTTTAAAGCTAGTACTACAACAGATAACTCTAAATCTTGAGCGGCGTAGAGCTCTTCATGAGGCTTTAACTTTCCTGAGGTATATGCTATTACTCCTCTATCCTGCGTTAACACTGCACCTAACCCTTGCTTGGATGCATCAGTACATACAGTAAAATCTTTGTTCATATCAGGGACTCTTAAGATTGGTGCACTGGTCAATAGTCTTTTGATTTCAGAGAATGCTTTATTACATTCTTCAAACCATTCATATTTAACGCCTTTATGTTGAAGAGTTGTAATTGACTTTGCGTTTTTGGAGAACCCTTCCACAAATCTTTAGTAGTAACCGGCTAAACCCATAAAGCTTCGTACTTCATGTGCATTTTTTGGTATTGGCCATTCCATGATTGGTTTTACCTTCTTAGGATCTACTGAAATTCCTTGACCAGATATGATATGACCTAAATAATGAATCTTTTCCTAAAAGAACGAACACTTGGATAACTTTCCATATAACTGGTGTTTTCTGAGGCAGGATAATACTATTCGTAAATGGTCTTCATGCTTTTTCTCATTCTTGGAGTAGATGAGAATATCGTCTAAAAAGACTTGTACAAATTGATCAAGATATTTGCGGAAAACATTATTCATAAGGTTCATGAATACTGCTGGTGCATTAGTTAATCCAAATGGTACCACTGTGAATTCATAATGTCTAAAGCATGTTCAGAATGTTGTCTTAGAAATATCGCTTTCTGAAATTCTTAACTGATGATAGTTTAATCGTAGGTCAATTTTTGAAAAGATAGCAGCTCCTTTCATTTGGTCAAAGTGTTAATCAATTTGAAGCATTGGATATCGATTCTTTATTGTAGCTCGATTCAAGTCTCGATAATCTATGCATAATCTAAAGGATCCATCTTTCTTCTTAACAAAAATCACAGGAGCACCCCAAGGTGATACACTGGGTCGAATGTGTCCTATATCCAATAGCTCCTTCAAATGAATTTGTAATTCTTGAAGCTCTAGAGCTATCATTCTATAAGGTGTTTTAGATATTGGTTGAGTACCAGGTTTCAATTTTATTGTGAGATCTAGCTCTCTTTTAGGGGGTAATCCTGGTAGTTCCTTTGGAAATACATCTAGAAATTCAGGTAACATCGGATATTGTTCTAAGGATGGTCCTTTTTCTTTACTTACTTCTTGAATTACATATGCCTGACAACCTTACCTTAAGCAACACTTCATTTTCATTGCTGATATGTAGCGTAAAGATACTTTTCTCTTGATACTTTGAATTTGGATCGCCCCTCCTTCATGATTTATACGAAGAATTCTTTTTCCATAACAGTCTATCCAAGCTTGATGAGCTTCTAACCAATCCATACCTATGACAAGATCATAAGTTCCTAGGGTTGTGACATAAACTTTCAATTTAGTCGAACAATCCCCTAGATCAATTTTGCATTGATCCACACTTAAGTCTATGGATTGGAGTTCTCTCGAGGCCATTTCTACCTGTTTGAAATCATTTTGCTTGCGAGCTGCCAACCCACATTTATTTAATGCATATGAGGAAATGAAACTATCTGTGGCAACAATATCAAATAAGATTTTGAATTTTATACCATTAATAATACATGAGGATTCCACTACAGTGGACTGGTGTGCTGCTTGATTGTTGTTGACTACTGCATGGATTCTATGATTGCCTTGGGTATTTGGTATTGGTTCTTTTCCCGCCCTTTGTAATATACTTGATGAAGCTTTTGGACAATCACGTTGAAAATGTGGTCCTCCACATCCCCAACAATTAACCTGGGTCAGTTCTCTTGAATCATATTGTGAGTTTCTAGATAAAGAGCTTCACCCTCTCATACCGATTCCCTCGTATTTCTTCCTCTTTTAGCAGTTCCACAAGATTTCCATGGACTTGTGTTTGATGATTCAGCGGCTATAGTATTAACTGCCATGGGAGCTCTTGCTCTTACACTTCTTGAGGTAAATCTATTACCATAAGGTGGTCTTGAGTTACTTCCTCTGAAGAAATTTCGGGGAGTCTTCCCTGAAAACCCTGATTGTAGAGGTTCTGCTGGCCCGACATCCTTTTTGATTCCTAGATATTCTTCTGCATAGCGGCCCCATTCTACCGCCTCAGCTACTGATGATGGTTTCCACATCCTAACCAAGGCCCTGATACGAGGGTTTAACCCAAATATGAAGCATTCAACTTGACGTTCATCAGAATCTAAGTAATGAATGTATTTCACAAGCTCCATAAACCTTATTTCATATTCTTCCACCGTTTTATTACTTTGAATTAATGTATGAAAGGCCCCGACTTCTTGTTCTTGAAAGTATGGAGGTAAATACTTAGCGCGGAATCTTTCCTCAAACAATTCCCAAGGGACATTATCCGTTGTGAGATGTAGTTGTTTTTCCAGATTTCCCCACCAAATCAAGGCGCTTTATTTTAATTGAAATATGACAAATTTGTGTTTTTGAAGAAGAAGAGTACTCTCGTAGTTTAAAACATCTATTCATTCCTTCTAACCATGCCTCAGCACATTCTCCAGCTCGTCCTCTAGAAAATTCTGGGAGTTTAATTTTCTGTAACTCCCTAGAATTTTCTTCCTTTGGTCTTTTATACTTAGAATTTTTTTGTTCTGTTGAATTGCTTTCTATAGGTTGAGGTTGCTCTTCTTTGGTCTTAGCCATTGTCGACCTTTTTAATGTTTCCAATAAAGTTTCCAATGAGTGCATTATCACGGTCAACTCCGGTGTTGGAGCAATTGGTGTTGATGGAGACGGTGATGGTGGTGGTGATGAAGATGGTGATGATGACAGTGGTGGCGTTAATGATGGGGTTGCTGCCCGATCACATCGCCGTCGTTGATATGTCCTTATCATCGTAATGTTTCCAGTATACATAATAAAAATTGTAAAAATTTTGAAGTATACTTTCATATTTAACGTACAATTTACAATTTCAAATCTACAAATGGATATAGTTATTTTTGCTATTTTTACTTGCTAGGTAGATCTTACTGGTACCGAGGTCAAGGAGGGTGGTCTCGTGACCTCCTTGTCCTAATGCAGGGTATTCTATCCTAATGCCTAATAATACTTAGTAAGATGCATGGGTCTTTATAGACCATGATATTTATTTCACAATTGACCTAATTATGCTATAAAATATTTACAAAATAAATGAGTTAAATAAGAATAATTTCCATTTTCCCCATAGCTAGGACATAATGCTTAACACTAATATCTTAAAATCATATATATATATATATATATATAATATATTAGACTTTTATTTTAATAAAAATTTACTATATATATAATAAGAAAGTTCTCCAAACAAATCAAATCTCTCCTACAAGGGGCATATATATATATAATATATATATATATATATATATATATATTATATTATATATATATTATATTGAAGCCTTATATAGTGTATTAGTCTTTATTATTATAAAATTTATAATTTTCATTAAAGTTATATTGATTCTATAAAGTTATGATACGAACTTAAAATATCGGTTTTTTTTAAACCTTTAGTCATGGATTTGCTTCATTCTGGATTATAATTCCATTCTTGCTACAATTATAAAATCAATATTATTGTAGTGATAAGTGTTAGACCTATCAATAGTATATATGACGCATAAATAAATAGTCTAAAATATTTTGAACATATATACCTGAACGTAAGGTCTAAACTATTCTTTAAAATTTGAACATGACTTAATTTAAGAAGGGATAAACCCTTTATAAAAGAAAACAAAATATTTATGCCTAAAAATAAAAATAAAAACATAATATAATCTGATATACAACTCAAATTTTACTAAGTCTCTCTTATAACACTCATTCTCTTAGTAAACATTCTCCACAATATTTTAAGATATATGTGCTTTTATTCCCAGGCATTAATAAACTAATTAAAAAAAATAAAAAATTGTTTGTCCTTAATAAATCCTTAAAGAAACTTTTATTTATTAATTTATGATGACTAAATAAAATATATACTTACTAAATATATAATCAATAAAATTCATGCTGATTATTAACAAATTAATTCAGATATAATTTACTGATAAATAATATAATTAAGTCTTGCTAGGACTTCACGATCATTTGGTATGTGCGTCTCGACAACAACATGCCTGCACACTTCATTATCGGTACTCAAATTTCCACAGAGGTAAACGGAGGTGATTGGCGTGTCGACAAAAGGCCAAAGCCTAAGTCCTTGTGGGTAGAGATTCGAATTACACGCCGATCATTTCTTCTTTTAACGTCTGGGTGCTTTTCCTTGTAGAATTCGTGGTGCTTTATTATATTCCCTCGTGGCTCTTCGTTTGGCTTGGCAGTTAGACGTTAACTTAATACTTTGATACTGTGCATAGAGCATTATATATATTTTCCTTCCTTCGATTTTGGCATTGTGGAGATGAAATGTTTTTGCTTACCAACAATACCCAACGCAAGTTGCAGTGGGTAATGCATTTTGTAACCAGTGCAATAATGGCGTTAAGCCTTCCTAAGAAAATGTGTTTCAGCTGTATATGCTATTGCCGATAATACTCTGTTTTTCGTTGTTGCAGCAAATATTTAAAGGGAATTTGATCAATGAGTAGTTGAAGCTGCAAAGATTGCGACTATTATATAGTTGGATTGAAGACAGTTGAGTGGACGGTTAATAACTTAATGTTACCAATGGTTACACAGGGGAGGCTAGTAAATAGCGGTAAAAAATTGATGGAATGCCCTGGACTTAGTTGCAGGACAAGATTGATGGTTCGATCTTTTCGTAAATAGTGAAAATGAAGCTCTCTGCCCATTTTGTACCCTGTTGAAGTAGCGCTCTGATCTATTGATGTGTTGTAGGATATTAACAGCGTTTGGAATTTTTTGACTTGTTTATCTTCTCAATTGAAGTATCGAGCCAGAGATTCGAAATCCGAAAATCTTCGTGTTCTTTGCCAATCATAATTGAGGCGTTTGCTCACAGGTATTTTGCTGTAAATGACCCTAAAACAGAGACAACCAGATTTGAGTGAGTGACTGGACAAAGTTAGAGATTTCCTGTACTGATACTCTGAGTCCACAGAGGTTTCATTGGGAATTTTCTTGAGTTCATTTGCACTCTAGTTTGGCTTTTAAAAGATTATATTCGCAGAGTGTTTCTCTTCATCATTGTTATCCAAATCTTGAATCACTATATCTTTTGTGTTTCTAATAAGCGGTTTAGCACAGTCATTCATACTGAAGCAACAATTTGAATTTAGAGAAAGGTGTGATTTTTATCATGATTATGGTTGTTTTTAGAGGTTTTGAAGCAGAATATGAAATGAAGGCTGCATTCTAAGAAAGAGGGAGAAAGAATATTGAACTGGAGGAGTACTTGCCTTATTTTCCGAAATAAAATAGTATGCATGTGCATCTGTCATCAATACTGTATATAATTATAATATATACATCTTTTTCTCATTAGTAGCTAGGCGACAGGGAGTATGGTTTAATGGGCCTTTAGGATCCCAAGGGTTTGAGAACTAGCGTTGATACCAAACTGTAAGATCCTGCACCTCAAGCTAATTTCTAAATAGCAGAACCTGGAATAATAAATACAAAATTTTAAAGAAATTTAATCTAATGAATACAACCTTTCTGCTCTGCTGAAAATCTGTTTACTCTGTTGCAATTCTTGTCCAGTTGTCTGTTCTACTGAAAATCTGTCTGCTCTGCTGCAATTATTGACCCGCTGTGTCACCAAAACGACCAAAACCACCCTGCTGAATTGAGTACAACCTAGGTATTCAATCTCAGAAAGCTTTCAGTTGAAGCAATCTGATTCCCCCGTGCCCAAAAAACATCAGTATAATCAAGACTCAAGTTTCCTTCATAATCGTACTACAGTATCCAAATTGTTCTCCTTCCCCCTCAAAATGGTTTTTCCCTTCTCCTTTTATTTCCTCGTCCACCACCTTCTTTTCCTTCTTCGTTTCAATTTTATGGTTACGTGTAACTTTAATGAAATCGAATCTGATTTGATTTCGTTGATTTTTATTTGAATACGTAGTTTGATTTAATAAGGTTTATTTATTTTATTATTTTATAAATTAATTATAAATTTATTAAAATTATAATTTTAATTAATTTATATTATTATTTTATTTATAGACGGGTCATTATAGAATAAGATTGGGCATACTTCAGATTTTTCAAAATTTTCATCCTAGCATTTTCAAGATCAAACAAAAGAATTTACATTGGTCACATTATTAGCATCACAACTTGCTGGAAGCAAAAGTTAAAAGTAGAAAAGAAAGAAGAGGTTTGATGCATCTGATGGCCAAGAGCAGCTTGATAATCAGATAAGTCAGAGTCCTAGGATTTTTAGAATTCAACATTGCACATTCGAGAAGCAACCCACACAACTACTTGAGAGTCGACAGATGCTCTATATGCACTACATTGAAGACATCTAATGCCATAGGGCATCTTTGTATAGTATATTTAATCCTACTCTCTTAGATAAGATTTCATTTCGGTCATTAGTTAGTTTCCTTTTCATACATTTGAGTTTTATGTCTGTACATTTCAAAATGTTAGAATAAGTTTTTCCTGTTCCAACAAATCTTCTATATGTTTTATGATGTATACATGATGATTTTGATTTTGGACGGATATCTATTTGATGCACTTTTGTTTTCTTGATACAATATTCTAGATTTTCACATTCTTTTAGTGAAGAAACATGTCCCTATATGGAGCCAAATTTTGACCACAATTTTGTCAACAGTCTAAGAAAGCAATGTACAAGGAAGTCGAGAAGATTTTCAAAGATCAAAGTCATCAGTCAACATGAATATGTCATTGTAAACCCAATTTCTGTGAAGTCTATTGTAAATGATGCTAGTATGACCATTTAATTATGTAAAAACACTTAGATAAGCCTCTGATTTTGGCAAAGGATTTCATCCTAGGAAACTTTTTAACCTCCCCAAGTTATGTGTGTTTGTAAACACGCCTAATCGGCAAAGTTTTTCTTCTAGCTTAAACCCCAAAGCTAGGGTGGAATTTGTTGACAAGGACTTAGGTGAGTCCTAATGTTTATCAAGTCTAATGTAAAAGTGTGTTTAGGAATAATTATAATGCATAGTCCCTCATAATTAGAACACAATGGCTAAATTATTTTATTATAAGCACACTTGGTTTCATACTAGATCATATTGTGTTGCAGAATTGGGTAATATCTTGAGGGTCTATGTCTAAGGGGGTATTCCCATTCTAAGAGTTGAATTAATTGTAACATTTTGATGTAAAAATATTTTAGTGCATAGTCCCTCACAGTCAGACACCATGGCTAAATTATTTGAGGATGAAAAAATTATTAAATCCCCTCTAGAGTCAATTAATTAATCTTTTTGACAAAATTAAATAAAATCCTAAGCCAAAAAATTAATTAATTTGAGTAAAAAAAAATAAATATAATTATAGAGAAATTAATTTCTCTCCAAGTGGAAAATAATAAAAATTCGCGGGTCAAAAATGGATACTTTAAGAAAATTTGTGTCCTTAGACCTTGATGGTTAAGTCAAAGTAAATGTTTGAGGGAATTAATCCAAAATATTAATTTTTGGATTAATAAAAAATGGTTTTTAAGAGAAATTCAAAATTTTCCTCAAAAATAAAAATCAACAATGGAGATTAAAAGAAGATCAAGTTATTTTTGATAGTCGAGATTAATTTGACAAGGATCAAGCCAACTAGTTGTATTTTCCACCTGGAGGTGTTTTCTCTATATAAAGAAGTTATCTAGCTTCTATTTGCCATTTTTGGGTGTTGATTTTGTAACGCATGCACTGAGCCTCTGCTTTGCTGGAAACATTTTTCTCATGATAGAAAGACTTCGGGGTTTTAGTTCATAGTGTTCTTCTATTTGTTGATCTGTGGTATGTGCTACTTATGTGTTTATCTCCTATATTGTGTTGCATATTGTTGGAATTTCTAAGTCTAACCCGTTAGAAACCCTTCATGTACTTTCTGATTTATTTTTGCCTACTTGTTTTGATTAATTAACAAGTTATTTGCCCTGTAAATACTGAAAATAAATACAAGTACATGCTCAACACATTACAGATCATCAACTGAAGGAAACAAAACAAGCACACAAGTGACACCGTTGTTTTTGGACCAATGTCCCCAGAACAACCCAATGCGGAAAAACCAGTGCAACTATATGAGGGTTTTAATTATTAAGCAATTTAAGAATACAATCTGGGTGCCAAAACCAGCTCACCCAATAGATAATAATCTCGGTAGTAGTGCCTCTCAGTTGGAGACAAATGTTCTGCCTGAAACCCGAGAGAAACACTTTGACAACTCCCAGCTCCAATCTGCCCCACAAAAACCCCAGCGTCAGCCTCTAGGGACTGTGTCAGTCCTTTTTGGCCCAATGTCACCCTAGCTCGCCCTGCATCAGCCTCTGGAGGCACTGCGTCAAACCTTAGAGCCTCTGCGTCACCCACGCTGGTTCTTTGAGGTACTGCGCAGCTCTTGGCTGGCTCTGCGTGAGCCTTGACTGGCTCTGCGTGAACCTCTGGCTGAATCTGCATCACTCTCTCCCGATTTCTGCGCTGATCCTCCTGGTACTATCTCTGCTTCTCTGCCTCTGTATTCACTGCCCCTTAGTTGCAACTCTGATCACTCTTTCGACTTCCTTAGCAAACCCTGCCCTAGACAATCGAAATCTTGATCAACTCGGTGTGTTCTCCAAGTGACCTTGAAGCCTCCTCTTATACTTTTCTCGTTGACAATTCAACGACCGAGATTAAGTCACTAATCAACGGCTAAGATTAACTTTGGCTTGATCCATGACTTTTGGACCCTTCTAACACAGTTTTATATTAATTCACATTAATATTTTATTTTCCCTAAGATTAGACTTAGGGACTCCATTAAAAATATTAATTATTTTAATATCTCCCAAACTATTTAGAATTTTCGCAAACCATTTTTGGGTATTGGAGATCTCATGTTTTAGCCTCTCAACCAATTTTCGTGGCTAGAGTACATCCGATGCTACCCCAAATCATCACTCCCTCTTAGCGAGGACTGTGCTCCAGTAATACTCCTCACTGAGCATCACCCTGATCATTCGGCGTCCGTCCCTGTGCTAATGCTAGGCCTACTGCCCAACATCCTTTGCACTGCTGCATCATGTACTGCTACCCATGGCCCTGCCACTGCCACTACTGCATCTGTACGACAACTCCTACATTTGTGCTGTTGCCCATGGCCCTGCCACTACTGCATCTTCACTACACCCCCTCTCATCATGCTGCATCGTGCTACCCATTGCACTGCCACTGCTAACTGCTGCACTGCAACTCAGTTACTAAGAAGTAAGTTACTGATCTCCCTACTCTGACATCTTTGTCAGGCTATAGACACTTCCGATCCTGAAACTCCCTCTGTCTCTGACAACTGCTCCCTCTTTGACCTCTGCGCTGTTGCAACAAGTCCATGCATCTCGCACTGTTGCCTCACGCTGTCCTGGGACTCTTGCACTGTAGCCCTCTCTTTCGCTCCATTTGCATCTGTCTCTATCGACATTCGCTAGTCCTGCTACTCCTCTTCGGGGCTCCTTAGCCAGATATAATCCAAGAGGTTGGGTACCTCGAAGATCCTGCCCCTCATCCCTTGTAGTCGATCTGACTATAGCTCGATGTCTCCCCACCTCTTTTCTCGAGGTGCATGAGCATTCATGGCACAGTCGTCATCAATCTCCACTTCCTTCTCCGCCTTACTCGACGCAACCTTGGTCTCAAAAGCCTCTCCCTTGCTCTTCTTCCTAGGACACTGGTTCGCATAGTGACCCAGTTCCCCACAATGGAAGCACTTGACCTTGGAGAGGTCCTTCTTCTTTCTTTTCTTCTGCTTTCCTGCAGATGCAATAGTCACATCTTCTTCTTCCTCCTTGATTCACCCCTTTTCCGCTACTCCCCGCCTTGGACACCTTGGTCAATCTTCTGATCTCTTCTTGACGAAGAGCCGCCCACAGTTCCTCCCAATTTGGAAGGCTTGTCCTGCCCAGTATGCTCTGCACAAATACCTCCCAATCCTTTGAGACTGCGTTCAATGCAGTCCTCACCATCAGTTCCTGATCTGGTGTGGCCCCTATGGAAGTCAGCTAATCACGGATCTCCTTCAATCCACTGAGAAAGACATCTATCTACTCTCCCTTCTACATCTGATGTGACCGCAGCTAATTTTCAAGTAACATCCTCCTTTGCACAGAAGTATGCTGGTACAATTTCTTCAGGGCCTCCCACATCTCATTTACCATCTCCTTCTCAGCAATGTGTGGCACCACATGATGCTTGACACCATCAAGGATGATGCACTTTGCCCTGGCCATTGCCTCTTCATACTTGTCATTTTCAACTGGGTCAACCAGGATCGCTATCCTTTTCAAGGCGAAGTGTTTGATGCGATACCTATCTAGAATGGACAAGATCCTGGCCTTCCAGACTACAAAATTTGAAGCTCCGTTCAGTCTATCCTGATCTCTTAGCCCATTCACTGCCATTTCGCTGTTCCTCTTTCGATTGTTTAAAGTCTCTCTACTTCTTGTCTGGAAGTTCTTAGTGTGACTCCCTTTGAGCCTCGATTTCCCTCTTGGAAACCCTTCTTCCAATGTCGAGATGCCCCCACTCCGATTGTTACCACTGATTCGAATTTCTTGGCTAGAAATCCTCGGTAGCAACTTCCTCCTCCTTCGTCTTGCCCTGTTAGGTACTGTTTTGACTACAGTACCCCACCAGCTTCACTTTACAACTTACCCACAACCTCCTAAGCTCCAGCAAACTGAAGGTTAGAGCTTCTAGGCTCTGCGCAATCCCGACACCAGCATTTTGTAGATCAAGTCTGCTCCCCTCTGCCACTGCGCTGATCCTCTTCTCGGCTCAAACTTGATGACGTAGGCACTGCATCACCCCTTCCTTGCTGCTTCTGTTCTAGGAACAGCTTCTGTCAGTTGGGACAACTATTTTCTGCTGCTGTTGCTCTGCTCAGCTGGTGCTCTCAGTTCTCCTGTGATCTGCAACCTCGCTCTGATACCATTTTCGAATTTCTAAGTCTAACCTGTTAGAAACCCTTCATGTACTTTTTGATTTATTTCTGCCTACTTGTTCTGATTAATTAACAAGTTAATTACCATGTAAATACTGAAAATAAATACAAGTACATGCTCAACACATTACAGATCATCAACTGAAGGAAACAAAACAAGCACACAAGTGACACCGTTGTTTTTGGACCAATGTCCCCGGAAAAACCCAATGCGAGAAAACTGGTGTAACTATTTGAGGGTTTTAATTATTAAGCAGTTTCAAAATACAATTTGGGTGCCAAAACCGGCTCACCCAAAAAAGAATAATCTCGGCAGTAGTACCTCTCATTCGGAGATAGATGTTCCACCTAAAACCCCGGATAAACATGCGACAACTCCCTGCTCCAATTTGCCCCACGAAAACCCCAACGTCAGCCTCTAGGGATTGCGTTAGCCCTTTCTGACTGATCGTCTGCCCAACGTCACCCTACCTCAGCCTGCGTCAGCCCTTAGAGCCTTTGCGTCACCCACGCTAGCTCTTTGAGGTACTGCGCAGCTCCTGGCTGGCTTTGTGTGAACCAGTGTGGAAAAAGTCGGGAATAAATCCCGATTAAATCCCGATTTTTTGATTTTTTTGGCTGGCCGATTAAATCCCGATTTTTTTATTTTCTTGGTTGGCCGTTTAATTTTGCCGACTTTTTGCCGACTTTTTCGAAAAACTCCCGACTTTAACGACTTTTTCAACTTTTGGACCCTTGCCGATTTAATCTCGACTTCGACTTTTTCCACATTGGCGTGAACCTCTAGCTGGATCTGCATCCCTCTCTTCCGGTTTCTGCGCTGATCCTTCTGGTACTATCTCTGCCTCTCTGCTTCTGTATTCACTGCCCCTCAGCTACAACTCTGATCACTCTTTCGACTTCCTTAGCAAACCCTGCCCTAGAAAATCGAAATCTTGATCAACTTGATGTGTTCTCCAAGTGACCCTGAAGCCTCCTCTTATCGTTTTCTCGTTGACAATTCAACAGTCGAGATTAAGTCCCTAACAAACGGCTAAGATTAACTCTGGCTTGATCCAAGACTTTTGGACCCTTCTAACACAGTTTTATATTCATTCAATTTAATATTTTATTTTCCCTAAGTTTAGACTTAGGGACTCCATTAAAAATATTAATTATTTTAATATCTCCCAAACTGTTTAGAATCTGCCCAAACCATTTCTGGGTATTGGAGATCTCATGTGCTTTAGCCTCTCCACCAATTTTCATGGCTAGAGCACATCACATGCTACCCCAAATCAACACATATTTAACTGCTATTTCATTTGTCAGTGATAAGAACATTCTATTGGTATGAGTTATCTTAGACTATCTGATTCACTATATGATCGAACATTTTTTTTTAGAGGTGGTTCACGGGTGGCCGCTACATCGATGGAAAATTTGGGTAGATCAATCCTGAAGGGAATCTTTTAAAGCCCTTCGGCCATACTAGCAAAGCCTAACCTCAAGGGCGTCGAGGAGAATTGACCCTGTGACTTCCTGATCGGCGAGCTACTTAACAATGGGGACTCGACCAGTTGAGCTAACTCTTGGGGTTTATCTGATCGAACAATTTATCTTAAGATTTAATAGAGATTTACAGGTATGCGAGTCCTTGGGCTCCAAGGTCAAACTGTGGGGAAGAGCCGACCTTGTTTGGGCTCTAAGCTTTCATTGTGGTGAATTTTTCTGCAGGAGGGTTTTGGATGGTCTATTTTTCGAAATCATTCATCGATAAAATTTATTTAAAAATCTTCTCAAAATTTTATTTGATCTCGGGCTAAAAAGATTTAAAATGCTAATGAGAGCTAAAATTTTTCTTTTTTAAATATTGTACATTTATAAATATTTGTAAAATTATTTTCTAACCCTTGTTTTATTTTGTAGCGCTTGGGGTTTTGAAGTTTTGTATATATTTGGGGTTTTGGGAATTCTTTCATTCATTTTACAGGTGAATCTTCAAGCTCTCACGGAAAATTGTTGGGGTTTTGAGGTAGATCTAGGCCTAGGAAGGCAAGATCTAGGCTCTAATTTTCATCCAAGCTTAACGTCTAAGCAAAAAAGGAAGACGCTGGCCTTCACGAAAGTAAATTTTGGCATTTTTCTTGTGGAAAATTTTGTGTTTGGAGGGGTTTCAAAGTTTATTGGGCCTCTAAGCCTAGTTGTGACCTTTACTAGCCTAGTCGTCACCTCTCATCCCTCTGCATCAGCCTCTCTTCCTTCTTTGGGTGAGCTGCAGGCCATTTTTGCCTCCTTCCCTAGGCCCGCAAGCCTTTAAGGCCTTGATCCCTCGTCATTAGCCCTTAAAGGGCTTTCCCTTCAGTCGCAGGCCATTTCTGGCCTTGCCGTGGCCTCCAAGAGGCCTCTAACCCTCTCGACCCCCTCCTTTGGCCTCTTTTCCCTTAGCCGCAGGCCTTTTAGGCTTTGTCTTCCGTAGCCGTGGCCTTTTTAGGCCCTATTTCCCTCATCGTTGCCCTTTCCTTGGCGTTTAGCCTCATCTTTGGTCTATTAGCCCTCTTCTAGCCCTTTTCTACCCCTCATCTCAACCATTCTTCTGTCATTGATTTAGTTTGCATTGGCATCTTGTCTCTAACACTTTGTTTTGCAACAATTTTGGAGCTAACTTGGTGGTTGCAGGTGGTCAAGTTCATCGGAATCCTTGTCACTCATCTACAAGGCCATTAGGCCTAGTGGTTTGCCCTCTAATCCTCTTTGCCTCATCACTGTTTCACATGAATTCTGAAGCATTTTATGACAACAGTGTATTTCAGGGCCTAAACGCATCTAAATTAGTCCTTCTTTTATTAATCAATTCACTTAAGGCATTAAAAACTAATCTTGTGGTTGAATTGATTGCATATAAGTGAAGTTTTGTGGACAATTGGGTAAATTTCAAGATCTGATATGTTTGCTACTGCCATCTAAAATCATCTACATCCTATGTCACAAGGTTCATCGAACTTTAACCTTGAGGTTCAAATTTTGGCAAACATTAATTTGTTTTTGAGTTTCAGCGAACCTCATCGAACCTCATAGCCATTGACCAAGTCCATAGATCAAAACTTACAACTTCATGTCACTACTCAAGCTCGTAATTTATCCTTTCAGTTTCCATGTTGGTGATAGCATTTTTGGTGTTTAGTGATGTTGATTTCTTAATATTTTATCGTATAATTCATTTTAAATTAATATATGTGATAAATTCACATAACAGTGGCATAAAGACAAGCTATCAGTCATATTTTATCATTGATTTATCATTTGCACTCATTGGGCTTGCATTTCTTGGCATATCTTGTCATTTCTTGAAGGCTGTCATAACAATCGGAAGTCTGATATATGCATGTTAAAGTCTGATATAAACATAACAATGGTGTCAAAATTTGTTGACAATCATCTCTTTTCACTTGGCATTCATTCCTTGCTTCCCTTTGCATCTTGAATAAGTGTTTTCTAGTGAGATTGGGTATTTTTCTTGCTACTGCAGTCATTGTCTTCTTGGCTGCTCCATCTTGCATCTCTTTGCATTTTTGCATCTCATACATCCATTTGCACATTGCATACATTGCATTCTTGCATAGGCATTTCATAATTTGCATCTCAATCTAATTGGCAAATCTAAATGAGAACATAAGTGCTCGAAAAGGCTAAATTGAATTTGTGATTGTTGGATAAGATTGACTTGTTGCTCTAAATAAATATCATTGTTGATTAATGCTCTCTCTCTCATTGACAGCTAGCATTATTGTGACGTTGAAATATATCTAATTGTCATTGCTAAAGAATTGGATAATTGGTCACATTGTTTCTTCTAGATTTACTAATATTGTGCTTTGCAAGTGAGCTTCATATCTAAATTTATATTCTTGCTAATCAAGTCACTCTTAAAAGCACTTATTTGGTAATCATAATTGTGATAAGAGCAATCTCGTGGTAATTTAAAGAATTGCTAATTGTGTTTAAACTCTCTCTCTTGTGCATCTAATTGACACATTGGCATTCTATTGTCACTCATCATTATCTAATTGGTGTTTCTGATTTGGAAATGCCACCAAAATGCCGCTGAAACGTTTCTATGGCATTTCGGTTCAATTTTGCTCCGTTTTCGATCAATTTTGATCCATTTCCGTGACTTTTTTGCTTTTGCGGGCTCACTCAAGCACCCAAGAAGGTTGTGGGGCCCTTTTATGGCCAAAATAGAATTAATATAACACTAAATTTTATGTCTAATCACTCCACAAATTAATTTATCTCTTATCAATCCATGCTTTAGTGTGTAAATTCCAAAATTGAAATCCTATTGCAGCAACTGGAATATATTTTTCTAATTGTTAATTATTTTAACAATTTATCTGCTATGGAAAATATCAAATAAATCACACTGCAACCTTCACAAATAAAAACTGTGGAAATAGTAGTGCTGGAAACAGAGAAAATATTAGCACACAAACAATAAAATTGTGCGAACATTTCTAACCCAAAATTCTACTGCAATAACTGATTTATTTCACCTACTTAATTCTCACAATAAGTTATTTACGATATCCCTTCAATAAACATTAAAATAAATTCTATTGCAATTATCACATAATTGTATAGAGAAAATAACAAGCACAAGAACCAATCAACATAGTTGTTTTTGGACAGTTGTCCCTGGAAAACCCATTGCGGGAAAACCAAACATTAAAATAAATTCTATTGCGATTATCACATAATTATATAGAGAAAATAACAAGCACAATAACCAATCAACATAGTTGTTTTTGGACAATTGTCCTTGGAAAAACCCATTGCGGGAAAACCGATGCAGTAGATGAGGGTTTTATTAATCTTCAGCAACAATCACTTTACAAGGAATGATTTTACAGAGAATCCGAGACACTACTGAGAGAAAACACCTAAGAGAAGGTTCATCCCTTTCCTGGAAACTTTCTGACACCCTGGAGACTCTTCTCCCACTTTTGCGTCACTCTACGTGGTTCTGCGTCCCCCTGCGTTAGCCTGCGTGAGGACTGCGTCTTCTCTCTGAGCTGTCCCTCAATACCCCTGCTTCACCTCCTCCTTAGTCACTGAGTACTGCTAATTCCCTCCTCTTCCTCCACCCTACAACTCTCCCTCTGAAATCGATCTCCTTCTCACTGAGAATCGTTTTTCCTTGGGATACTGAGTATCCGCCAGTGTGTCGCCAAATGATCGCCAAGTCTTATCTTATACTTTTCCTGTTGATGAATCAACGGTCGAAATTAAGTCTCTAATCAACGACTATGATTAAAATAGATTTGATCCTCGTCTCTTAGAAGCTTCTCACCCTTATCATTATTAATACCCATTAATATTTTTATTTTCCTAAGTTTAGACTTAGGAACCCATTAAAAATATTAATTATTTTAATAACTCCTCATCTGGGTGGAATTTCTCCAAACGATTTCTGGGTCTTGGAGATCTCATGTATTCTAGCCCCTCCACAAAATTTTGGAGCTAGAGCACATCCGATGCTACCCAAAATCAGCACTCCTTGTTAGTAAGGAATGTGCTCTAGTAGTGTTTCCCAATAAAAGCACCACACTGATCCATGGCATCGGTCCTTTGCCCCTCATATACTACGCTGCTGCAACCTGTACTGCTGCCCATGACACTGCAACTGTCGCTGCTACATTTGTACTGCAACTCCCTCTGAATATGTTGCATCATGTTGCCCATAGCACTGCTATTGCTGTTGCATTGCAACTTCCGATACTTATCCATTTTTGCTACTGAAATGGATTCTTCACCATCCCCATCTTCTCCTTGAAATAAAGAAACCTTGTTTTTCCTGGAGCCTTGGTGAGGATGTCTGCCACCTGTTCTCCTGTAGGAGTGTACCTCAACTGTACTGGCCCTCGTTAGACAGTCTCTAACAAAGTGACAGATGATATCAATGTGTTTCGACCATTCATGAAATGCTGGATTCTCGGAGAGCTTGATGCAACTCTAATTATCACACAAAATCCTGGTCGCTTCCATCCTTCTCCTGAATAGATTCACAAGAAATTTCCTAAGCCATATGGCTTCGCACGAAGTTGTGCTAGCTGCCAAATATTTAGCTTTAGCAGAGCTCAGAGCCACAGATTTCTGTTTTCTACTACACCAGGAGGTCATTCTTGATACAGTGTTGAAACAATACCCATTTGTACTTTTCCAATCTACTGAACTTCCAGCCCAATCTGCATCAGTGAACCCACTCAACCCGATGCCATTGCCTTGGGTGTACAATAGTCCATGCTCGACTGTTCCTTGTATATACCTGAGAACATGTTTGGTTGCTGCCCAGTGCGCCCTCTTAGGTTACACCATGAATTGACTGAGGGTGTTGACAGCGTAACAAATGTTTGGCCTGGTATTGAACAATACATTAGGGACCCTATAAGATGCATGTACAAGTTGGGATCAACGTCTTTATTTTCTGATGTATCAATCTTCTTCCAGTTGGTGATCATTGGAGTAGCCATAGGTCTATAGTCCTACATCTTGAATCTCTTCAAGATCTCTGTAGCATATCTCCCTTGTCCAAGGAAGATATCACCCTTCTGTTGCCAAACTTCCAACCCTAGGAAATAATACATTTGTCCCAAATCCTTCATGTCAAATTCTGTGGCTAGGTTCTTCTTGCAATCTTTGATAAGCCTGGATGATGTTGTCAAGAAAAGATTATCCACATATAACACCAGGATTAGAGGCTCATTCTCTATGACAACATAATAGAGATTAGGATTTGCGTCACTCTTGACGAACCCCATCTTTTGCAAGTAGCCATCAATTCGATCGTACCATGCTCTAGGTGCCTGTTTAAGCCCATACAAGACTTTCTTTAATCTGCATACATGAGATTTCTTCTCATGTGTCTCAAAACCCTCTGGCCGAATGTATACATCTTTTTCTATCACCCCATTCAAGAATGCCATCTTGACATCCATCTGGTGAATCTCCCACCCCATCTGTGCTACAAGGGATATCACGGTTCTAATAGAAGTATACCTGGCTACTGGGGCGAAAGTTGCTTCGTAGTCTATCCCTTCCTCCGTGCTGCCTCACTGGGAATAACTCAACCCCTTGCTATTGCCTCTCCGGATCTGGAAAGTTTCCTTTGGATCATTGTCTCTACCTCTCATTGTGTTTGCTTCGATCTCTGGCTCTCTGGCAATTGCTGCTGCTCTTTGGAAATCGATCTGCCAAGGAAATCAAACCGCTGGTGTCTCTTCTCCAAGTGCACATCGACTTCCTCTTATAATCCAATATTGGAGAACCAACGACCAAGATTAAAAGTTTATCAATGGCTAGGATCATCTTGGAGTCAATCCGTGTGAGTTTCTAGATGATTCACACCTTGACTTATTTAATTATGATTAATTAATCTTATTCCCTAAGTTTAGACTTAGGAAATATTTAAAAACTGGTTAATAATCTAATGAAGCCATTTTAGGTGGAATTTCTAGAAACGATTTCTGGGTTTTGGAGGTCTCATGTATTCTAGCCTCTCCACCAAATTTTGTGGATAGAACACACCCGATGCTACATAAACTAACACTCCCTCTTAGCGAGGATTGTGTTTTCTCTCTAGTGTTGCACATACTACCACAACACTCTGTCTCTGTATCGCCTCTATCACGTTGTTGATGTTTGGCTGCTGCCGCCCACCAACTATTGTGCAACTTTGATGCTGCATCTATGTGTCTGACACTGCTATACTGCTGCCAACTCTACATCTGCATTGCAACTCCCTCTCATCTGTTGCTGCTTTAACTGCAACTACTGCAACTGAGAAGCATCCAAAATATTGAATCAACTATGTTTAATATGATTCATCTGTCTCCTGAGTCCTGACTACTACTAGCCTCTACATTGTCACTAAAGAATTTGCACTGCTGCTAACTCTGCACTAAGCCATCTCCTCTGTTGTTAACACTGCACTATGCTCCTCAACATCTGGGTACTACTAGTCTCACTGCAAGCTGATCTCGGACCTCCTGAATCCTGGTGAGGAAGGGATCTATGCCTCCCCCCTTCTGCTTCTTGATGCATCTCAACTTTTCTTCAAGGAACATCTTTCGCTGCTCGAAAGTGCCCTGATATAGTGTAGAGAGAGCATCCCACATCTCTTTGGCAGTGTCCTTGCCAGCTATGTGTGAGACTATATGGTCCCAGACTCCATCGAGGATCAACCGCTTTGTCTTCACAATTCCCTTCCTGTATTCTTTTCGCTAATCCACATCTTGGGGAACTGCCACAACACTGTCTATGTAGAGCTTCAGACCATATTCATCCAACAGGAAGGACATCTTGGCCTTCCAAATGACATAGTTGGAGGAACCCTCCAACCTATCTTGATTTCTAAGCCCTGCCGTGGCCATCTCAAAAACTATTGAAACCCCCTCATTCCTTCTGCTTGGTTGCTGCTCTGCTATTCGCACTCCTTTCAAGAATTCACAGATCTGTTAGTTGCTACTGCCAATCTGCCTAGAAAAATTGAACTTCTGAGACTCAAAGTTCCCTGAGAGAAATTTTCCCTCTACTGTTTGTGATTTTCTCTTCCACTCGACGCTGGTTTTGCTGCTGCAAAACCCTCTGTGTCCAACCAAGGAATCATCTTACCAAAAATCTGAGCTGTTGTTGCTCCCTCTGACTACTGGAATCACTAACCTGGGCAACTCGACTTTTCTGCCAACCTGTAACTGAAAATCGAACTGTGCCCTGCCTGTCAAGGATTTGCGCTGCCTCAAGAATTTCGGCCTGCTGCTCCCTCTGAGCAGCGGAATTCTTTCCTCCACTTCTGAGCTTCCTGACTGATCACTCATGCTTTGATACCATGTGAAATTTCCAAAACTGGAAACCTATTGCAACAACTGGAATTCATTTTTCTAATTATTAATTATTTTAACAATTTATCTGCTATGACAAATATCTAATAAATCACTCTGCAAACTTCACAAATAAAAATTGCGGAAATAATATCGTTGGAAACTGAGAAAATACTAGCACACACAATAAAACTGACACCGTTATTTTTGGACATTTGTCCCCAGAAAAACCCAATGTGGGAAAATCGGTGCAGCAATGAGGGTTTTATTATTATACAACAGTGAAATTCTGAGTACAATCTATGGATGCCCAACTGGCAATCCAAATAGCAAGAAAAAATTATCTGAGGGACTTACCTCTCTTCCACAAGTAATTTCGACACAACTTCTCTTCAGAAACTCGTCCTCCTAGACCCTCTGCGTTGCTGTGTGCAAACCCTATGATGTTTTAGCCTCTGAGCTGCCTCTGATGAAATCGTTCTGCCTGTCTTTGCTGAGGAAATCGCTTCTCGAACACTTCGGACCCTCGACTGGCCTCTGGAACTAAAAACAAATTTCTCTCCAGCTAAATTGAATTACTTCTTGGAAGCAACTACACAGTCGTCTGCGCTGCGTCACTGGGAGTAACTCGGCCCCTTGCTGCTGCCTCTTTGGATCTAGAAAACTTCCTCCAGATCACTGTCCCTGTTTTGATTTTTGTCTCTCCAACAACTGCTGTTGTTTTCTGGAAACCAATCTACCAAGGAAATCGAACTGTTGGTGTCTCTTCTCCAAGTGCCCATCGACTTCCTCTTATAATCCAATGTTGGAGCACCAACTATTGATTTGGGGTAGCATCGGACGTGCTCTAACCACGAAAATTGGTGGAGATGCTAAAGCACATGAAATCTCCAATACCCAGAAATAGTTTGTGTAGATTGTAAATAGTTTGGGAGATATTAAAATAATTAATATTTTTAATGGAGTCCCTAAGTCTAAACTTAGGGAAAATAAAATATCAATGTGAATTAATATAAAACTATGTTAGAAGGGTCCAATAGTCATGGATCAAGCCAGAGTTAATCTTAGCCATTGATTAGGGACTTAATCACGACTGTTAAATTGTCAACGAGAAAAGTATAAGAAGAGGCTTGAGGGTCGCTTGGAGAACACACCGAGTTGATCAAGAATTCGATTTTCTGGGGTAGGGCTTGCTGAGGAAATCAAAAGAGTGATCAGAGTTGCAGCTGAGGGGTACTGAATACAGTAGCAAAGAGGCAGAGATAATACCGGGTGCATCAACGTAGAAGCCGGGAGAGGCCACGCAGAAGCAGCCAAAGGCCACGCAGAGGCAGCCAGGAGTTGCGCAGTGCCAAAGAGAGCCAGCGTGGGTGACGCAGAGGCTCTAGAGGCTTATATAGTACCTCCAGAGGCTGACGCAGGTCAAGTTGGGGTGACGTTGGGTTGACGCTGGGCCAGAGAGGCTGATGCAGTCCCAAAGAGAAAAGCTTGAAAGATTCAGAACGATGCTTGGACTCACCAACATCCCTTCAAATTAAGGGGGGGAATGTTGACACCTAATCATCAGAATTGGGTGAACAACTGTAATTGATGTAAATAAATAATAGAAAAGATGAAGAGTCACCGGGAGATGAAATGAACAGTCTCTCCCTCATGTATATAATAAAGATCAACCTGAATGAATATCATGAATTTTTTTGAAGAGTTACCTCCTGGTCTGACATATATGACAGTCGTGTATAGCACTGATATGACAGTAATGCATGGCATTAAAATGACAGTCATGTATAACAGTGATATGACAGTAATGTATGGCATTGATATGACAGTCATGTATAACAGTGATATGACAATACTGTATGGTATTGATATGATAGCCATGTATAGCAGGGATATGACAGTAATGTATGGCATTGATATGCCAAACATGTATAACAGTGATATGATAGTGATAACTTTAGTGCGATATATGGCAGTGATACTTGTGCTCTTGATAGTGATATGACTGTTACATGTGCTCTTACTTGAGTTAGAGATCTATGCTCTTGTGACAGTGATATGGAGGTAGCCCTTATGGTTTCATTTATTGATTAGAGGTTTTGTGGAGGGCTTGTTAATACCTCCATCATAGGCTTGTCTGTTGCCATCTTACGAGGATCTCGTATGATCCAAGGTTGGCCTTAGGAGGCCTAATGTGGTTGATGTTGAAAGACTTGTGTCTCATTCTTATTGTACTTTGTATCTTGGTCGAACATTTGATGAAAATTTAAGAAGAAGAAGATTTGATTTTGGGTTTTCCCCCTTGTGGGGTTTTTCCCTGGTCTCTGACCTAAATCCTGGTGTCTCTACTGTGTATGCTTTTCTTCTAATGTTCCTTACTGTTTCGCTGCATTGTTTATGCAAATGTTCTCTCTATATAATTTCCTATGATAATATCGGGTGAATGAAGTGTAAAATTGTTAAATTGGCAACTAGGGACAAACTTCATGTGGATCATCTTATTTATGGCAGCTGATTTTTTTCTTGGATCCCTCTCATCGAGAGGTGTAGGATTGATCTAAAGTTCATCCGATATTGATAAGTATTCATGGAGATATGAATTTATTTGTGTTATAAGACAATTCGTCAAGGTCAGCCATCAACCAAATAAACTCCACAAGTGCTCAACGTTTTAGTATAAAAGGAGATGATTTGAGAGTCATTTCTCACACACACTTCTATCTTGTTTTCTCTCCACTTGTCTTGGGTTTTAGTGGAAGGGAAATCTAGGAGTGGAAGCCCTAGACGTTGGAGGAAAGAAGACTATGGGCACTGCCCTAGAGGAGATACCCTAGCCCTAGACACTATCAAAGAAGTCAAAAACGCTGCCAAGGAAGCATGCTGTAGCCTCAGTCTTATAGGAATCTTATCACAGCTAAGAGAGGCCCTAACGCTGTCCAAAAGGCAGCTCTATACGTAGTCTAAGAGAGGCCCTAACGTTGTCCAAAAGGCAGCCCTAGACGCAGTCTAAGAGCAGCCCTAAACGCTGTCCAAAATGCAGCCCTAGACGCAGTCTAAGAGAGGCCCTAACGTTGTCCAAAAATGTAGCCCTAGACGCAGTCTAAGAGAAGCCCTAAATGCTGTCCAAAATGCAGCCCTAGAAGCAGTCTAAGAGAAGCCCTAAATGCAGTCTAAAGGGCAGCCCTAAACGCAGTCTAAAGGGAAGCCCTAAGCGCTGTCTAAAGGCAGCCCTAACGCTAACCTACGGCGCCCTAGATGCAGGACTAATACAGCTGAAAATGTGGGCTGTAGGTGACCCTCAAAACAGGGACAGCATGAGAGGTTGAGGACTCAAACATGCCCAGGACAGCAATGCTAATAATTGGGACAACAACAAGACATGGTGCTGCAGTAGCAATTGGGACAGCAACAAGACATGGTGCTGAAATAGCAATTGGGACAACAATGACAGTGATGAGACAACAACATACTATGATGGGACAACATGATAGTGATGGGACAACAATGACATCGATGGGACAACAACATACTATGATGGGACAGCAATGACATTGATGGGACAACAACATACTATGATGGGACAGCAATGACAGTGATGGGACAGCAGCATGCTATGATGGGACAACAATGACATTGATGGGACAACAACATACTATGTTGGGACAGTAGCATACTATGATGGGACAACAACATACTATGATGGGATAGCAACAAAAACAATGGGACAACAAGCTAACATGGAATGGCTATGTCACTAATAGTGTGACAATAGTATGCAACATAAGACAACAGTGGCTATCATGGTGCAACAATGGCACATGGGATAGCAGTGCAACATAAGGTGCAACAGTATGATTTGTACAACATGGTCATGAGGTCTAGCATTCTGATGTTGGGTGCAGCATGGTGCAGCATGGTGAGGTGCAACATGATGACGAGATGCAACACAATGATAGGTGAAGGAGTCACCTTGGAGAATCAGTTGAAGCAGCATGTCTTCAACTGATCTCA
>APFE030527574.1:81177-94631 GCA_000404065.3 Pinus taeda
CTTTCCAAATAAATTTTTGAATTCATTAAACAATATTTTTTTTATAATTATTAATTATTATTTCATGATCTTTGTACAGGTTGGAGTCCCAGAGACTTAATGACATGGTCTACGTCTACTACAATCTTCGATTGTAGGTGAGGCAAATTGAGAGGACACCTGATGTGGATGCCATCTCATTGGATGGGATTGACACCACTGCTGCATGGAGGGTTGAGGCCGAGAGGCCTCTCAGGGAGTCTGCTGATGATTGGTTAGTGCAGGATGTAGTGGAGGAGGAGCAGGAAGAGGAGTAGGTGGAGGAGGAGGAGGAGGAACAGGAGGAGGAGGTGACACCACCTGCCCGGGCTACCACTGCCACCAGTAGAGGACATGGTCTACCTCCTATACCTCCTACTTCTAGTTCTTCAGCTTCTAGAGCACATCAGACTCCACTACCATCTCCACCAGTGAGGGCACCAGCATCTACATCTAGAGGGAAAGGGAACGCTGTGGCATTTTCTCGCAAGAGGGGCAGAGGAAATCAATAGGATTAGACTTTCATTTTATTGTATATGACATTATGACATGATGAGATACATTATCATATTTTTTTTTGATATTTTGAGGCTGAGTTGGGACTCATGAGTCAGGACTTACTATTCAGGACATGATTCAATGTTATGTGTGATTTTAGCGCTAGAAATGATATTAAACATCTTATATATTAGTTTTTTTATCATATTTATGTATCAATGTATTTATTTTATGTTGTAGATTGTTTAGATATTAAAAAAATTGAAAAAAATGAAAAAAAAATGAAAAAAAATGAATATTTTTGTACCAAACGATTATTTTTGATCATTTCCCGATAATTCCGATTTTTTCCGATTTTTCCTTGCGCCGATATTATCCCGATAACAATTAATGCAACATTGGGCAAAATTTTATAGTGAATTTCTTGAATTTAAATTTCTGGAAATTAAGTCAAATTATATATGAGGAATATTACAAAGCCATGCTAGAGGCTATTTCTAGTTGGATTCGAAAGGTGTGGAGATTTTTAGACATAGGTGGGGGCAATATTCTCTTTTTGAGACCATTCCCACCTCATTGTCCAAATTGCATAATCAACTTAAGTGCTAAGTCACCTGACACGGGGATTCGGGACACGTAGGATTCGAGATTCATGGTGTCGGATTCGGACACGCTGACCCCCTGGAACAGGACACGTTATATATTATTTAATTAAAATATATATAAATATTAAAAATTAGATAATTATGATATTTCTAACACAAATTTAATTAATGATACAAATTTATTGATTTCAAACATAGATCTTGATTCTTAATCTATACTATGGCTATTAGCATGCATAGTAGTATAGTACATACCAAAATTCAAATAAATGTCAAATTTTCAATGGTACTAGTCACATAAATGATAAATCTATTAAAAATTCAAATCATGATTCATAACTGAAAGACAACTTAGTAAGCAACTACAACTTACAAGATAGTAAGATAAACACACTGACAACTGTAGTTTTCTCATTTGACATTAAGTCATCAAATCAAAATGTGTTACATAGGTAGTGTTGGTGCAATGCCAATGGCAAAATAGAAATAGAAAATATAAAACATTTCTTTTCAGACTGTCAAAACCAACCGACACCTCAACGTTGTACACGACGGAAAAGCAATTAAGTAACAAAATCTCAAACAATGGCAAATAATGGTGTAATATATACTGGCGTATAATATTATTGAAATTTAATAATGTATAATTTAATTTATATAATATATAATATTTATTATTATAAAAATATATATTAATGTATTTGAATAAAATGATATATTTACATTAATATAAGTAACATCATGCATGTAATAAATGTGAATAGATTTAATCAGAGTACCACATATTTAAAGTCATTTAAGTAGTTTTGTTTTTAAAACGAGAAAGTTGTTTCATCTGGCTTTGACTATGATGAACCATATCTATTGATTCGAAATTCAAATGAATTTTAATCTAATTATTGAAAAAAAAACTTGTCCCTAAAAAACCATGAACTTTTCAAAGAAATTTTCCCGGTTTCAAACTGAGGAAAAAGCTATAAACTATCAAGGATATTTTCGCTGGTTCAAACTATTCATGCATACGATACGGTATAATATATTAACGTTAAATTTGATTAATATATCACCAACTATAAAGTTTGATGTAAACCCTTTTTAGGGTTTCCACATGGTTTCGTTAGGAAACAGACGTTCAAAAGCTCCATTATTATATACTTAAACTATGTTGATTGGTTGAACAATAAAAAGTGATAATTGAAACGGAACCAATTACCATTAGAATTTCTGTGCTCAGAATGTTTTGGTCAACTTCAGTGAAAATATTAGAAATGTGCTACTAATTTTTTTTTCGAACTTTTTCATGTTTTTGGTGAAATGGGTGAAATTTTAGTTTTTTAATAAATATTTATTTGAATACATAACTCAATTCAACTCTTTGAAAAACCCATTAAAATTATATAAATTTAATATATATGTGGTATGAGCATTTAAAAAGTTGTTTTTCTAAGGAAATAGGTGAATAGCCCCCCAAAAAAAATAAATTAAAGTATTTGTCAAACTCTTTCCTTGACCTCTTTAATTACTAACCTACATTAACCAATAATAACTGTCTCCACAATTAATTGGACTATTAAATTATAATAAGTTAAGCCATAAATTTGACCACCAAATAAGTTAAGCTATGAATTTTCCCAATAAGAAGAAATTTAGATTACTATATTGTTGTCATATTTTTACTTAAGAGTTTGGTGAACTCAAGGTCTCTTTAGTATTGGGTATGCATTGGATGGAATTAACGCATTTAAAAGCAGGATTTCTGCCATTAGCAGGGCATTATTCGAGGCATATTGTGATTTCGTTTATGATTGTTATTCCAGGCATATTGTAATTTCGTTTATGATTGATTGTGAATGGATTAGTTGTAATGTGTAACAGTGTTATATGCAGTGTCGTGTTTGTTTTTTTATATCACGTGCTTTGAACAACACACTGTACACGCATTTTCGGCTCGGTAGACACGCAATGTTAATTAAAGCTCTCGTAATGGAGATCGTGTTTATATGTATTCAACCCTGGTGCAATTGATTCAAAAGGAATGAGACGTGTTTTCATTTGATTATACTTGCGCTGCACTGAATAACTTAGCAAACCGACGCCTTTTAACCCCGCGAACAGGCAATATGTTGCTCAGAACCTTTCAAACCGACGCCTTTTAACCCCGCGAATAGGCAAAAATTGTGACATGATTCGGACTAAACCAGGACTCGTTCCAAAAAAAGGACCCGATTCGATTTTTCCCTGACACGAGCTGACACGACGTGGGGAAAACGGACACGACGAGTCCTGCCAGCATGACACGTGTCAGGATAGAATCGTGTCTGATTCGTACGATTCGCGATTCGTCCAGGGTTTTGAACGAATCCGGTTTCTTAGCTTAAGTGGAATTCTGGTTCACAACTTGGTAACTTGAGGTAAAGTATTATGGTAACGGTAAGTCTTTTTTCGACAACCACTTATCTATTAAAAATCTAAAACATATATGTTTGTGTTTTAGATTAGTTTCATTTACTATCTTGAAATTCAAGTTCATATCATTAATAGCTAATTTTTTTCCTTGAAATTTTTTGAGCAATAAAGTCATAAAGTCATATTTTAGTGAAGGGCCATTATAACATATCTTTGAACTTTCTTTCCATACATATTTCATAGTATATTGAGTTATTTGTTGCAGACTCACATTATTTTCTTGCTGTACCATAACAGATTTGGTGGGTTTTCAAGGTTCGAAGCACTCTCCAAGTAAATATTTTATATTGCAAATTCATAGATAGGTTTTATGTTAATCATACTCGTTTATATCCCATACTTAGAGTATAAAAACCAGTGTGGAAAAAGTCGGGAATAAATCCCGATTAAATCCCGATTTTTTGATTTTTTTGGCTAGCCGATTAAATCCCGATTTTTTGATTTTTTTGGCTGGCCGTTTAATTTTGCCTACTTTTTGCCGACTTTTTCAAAAAACTCCCGACTTTAACGACTTTTTCAACTTTTGGACCCTCGCCGATTTAATCCCGACTTCGACTTTTTCCACATTGATAAAAACCATTGTTTTCTAGCGGTTGTAAGTTTAATTTCTTTACTGGAATTTTTTAGGGAAGTGTACCCCTTGGGATGTGATCCCTTGACCTCAGTAAATTAATTTCCAGTCTGCTGGAAATTAGATTTTATTGCTGGTAGTAGGTTTTTAAGTGATCATAAAGGATCTATTTAACATCTCTCTGTTTCCCCACCCCTAGATCTTTGTTTTAGAGTGTGTAAACATTGTTTTGGTGGTCATTTTCAAAGAGATTTGCTGTTGTCCCTGCTTTTTTCTGCAGATTTTATACTTTACAGTCACAAGATAGCAAGCAAAATAAAAAAGGAACACCTTTATTCAAAACTCCAATCACAGAAATAACTATAGATTTGGTTAATATATTTTTAATACACTCATTTTGACTATTTACATTGATATATTTCTTGAATTTGAGTGTCACATATTCTTGATTATAAATATTATTTGTAGATTTTCCATTGTAAACCAATAGGAAAACAAACAATTAAGTTCCCCACTTCATCCATAGAGCTCATCTATGGCACTCATCCTCATTTTGTTGGATGAAGTATTCAAAAGGATTCCTCCCATAGCTTTTTCGGAGGAAGTTGTACTTAAAAAGTGGGGATTTGGGCTGAGGTGACAGTGGGCCCTCATCCAGTTTGTAATGACCTGCCTATAAATAATAATATAAAATGAATTAAATTATAAATTTAATAAATAATTAAATAAAAAAATAAAAATAAAATAAATAAATCTTATTAAATCAAACTACATATTCAAATAAAAATCAACGAAATCAAATGAGATTTGATTTCATAAAAGTTACATGTAAGCAAAATATTGACACGAAGAAGAAAAGAAGGCGGTGAATGAGGAAATAAAAGGGGAAGGGAAAAACCATTTTGGGGGAAGCAACAGAGTTAAGAAGAAGTTGGATACGGTAGTAAAGCTATGAAGGAAACTTGAGTCTTAGCTATACTGATGTTTTTGGGCACGGGGGAAATCAGATCGCTTCAATTGAAAGCTTTGTGAGACTGAGTACCCAAGTTGTACTCAGTTAGGTAGGGAGGTTTTGGCCGTTTTAGTAACACAGCCGGTCAAGAATTGCAGCAGAGCAGACAGATTGTCATCAAAGAAGACAAGTTGGTATTCATTAGTTTAATTATTTAAATTTTGTGTGTAAATTTCATGTTCTGTTATTTTAAAATTAGCGTGAGATTGAGTTCTTATAGTTGTAAATTTCATGTTCTGCTATTTCAAAAAATTAGCTTAAGATTGGGTTCTTACAGTTTGGTACCAGAGCCGCATTCCTTGTACCTCTGCAGCATCAATTTCACACTTCTCATTACCATTCCCACTCCACATCGCTTATACACTTTGTTCGAACACCGCCTCTCGCTTCTCGTGTTCCACCTTTTACCTGCGCATTTCACAAAAGTTGATTCTTCCATTGTGTCTTGCTCATTCTCATCCCGTTGCATAGCCCACTGTTTGTCCCCGTTTACGCCGTATATCTCCCTGATACCTCTACTGCCAAGTCCAAATTGACGGCCAGGCCTTTCCTTGTTCATAGTTCATACAATCACCCGACCGCGTCGTTCAAACAACGCACCATCGCATAACCAAATGACTACAACATGAATGAGGAAATTATTCATTTTAATTTAGAAAAAAAATTGTTTATGGGACGATAGGGCCTCCTCTACAAGAGAAAGAATTCTCACTGCTACAAAATTTTAGTAAGATCAATCAGATTTTACAAAGATCTTGTGAATCAAGAGGTTCTGCTACATGTCATAAACATCAGTATCAAATCCTACGCAGAGAACAACCGATTGGATTAGCCCACAAAATTTCACTGCAACAAAGATCTTCCCTTTAGAAAGTTAATAAACAATGATGCCCTACAACTCTGCCAGTGAGTTCAGTGCTAAAAACACAGAGATAATACACAAGAAAAAATTAGGGCTGAAAATACACAAAGATAAATAAAGATAGCTTCTCAAAGGTACTCAGATTAGGTCTAGTAATGTGCCATAAACAACCTTAACAAAGCAACGAAACACTTTGAAATTACTCACAAGCAATGGCTATAACAATTTACTTTCCCTAAAAAAATCTCTTCGTGGATTACCTAGTCTTAAATCTTGGCATGTGAAATTAAACAAAAGGAGTTGAATGGTAATGAAAACGCAAATGGCTTTGACTTTTAACCTAGGGTTTCCATGGTCCAGACTCCACATGTGAATAGTTTTAGAGTCTTAATCCTTTTTCTGTTGTGCCGTAAAGCGAAGGGTATAAGTAATGAAGCAAAAGTCGAAAGGAGTTATGGAACAGTTGTTGGGGACACCCGTATTCTAGGATGTTGAGGGTGGACGTTGCGGAGAGATACCATGGGACACCATTATGTGTTCTCTTTATACGTGGGAGCTTCACATCTGATATTGCTTTATAAATGACTCGTGGATGATTACACCTAGGCTAGTATATCGTGAATGACGAAACATGGCACTTAAGTAGTTTAGGTGACCTGAGAAACTTATGTAAGGTATCGAAGACTAGCATATGGTGATAATCGAACATGGACCATAAATAGGTTAGGTTCACAAGAACATTTACGTAAATAACTTGGGAAATCAATGACCCAGAAACGTTCATAATGTTATGAAATTTATTATAATAAAAGTATAAGGTTAGCTTCTATAATAAATGGATATAAAATTATATGGGTCTTTAATATTTTAAGGTACTTGTCTTTATGAAGGAGGGTATTTAGAATTGTGAATTGTTAGGATTAAGGAAATGAAGTTTAGATTCGTTAAAGTATGGGGTATTATAACATCGATAGTATATTATTAATCCTATGAGTATGGATTTTGATAAAAGATTATATAAGTAATCTGTTGATAGCTTCTCGGTAGAGGCAGGAAACGTATCAACTTATAGTGTATCTACAATAAATTTTCCGCAAATTTTAAATGATTAAGTATATAAATTAATATAACCATAATTATGATCAATGCATATAGCATTTGGTAGGGACCATTGTTTATTTACGCTTTATATAAACTATTATATATATATATATATATACACACAAATGATAGATCAATCACTCATCACTACAATAATACTAATTTTATAATCGTAGCCGGAATGGAGTTATAATCTGAATGAAACAAATCCGTGTCTAAAGGCTTTTAAAATTTATTAACCTATGCTAAAGTTAAAACACCTAGTTGATGGCTCTCATAAATTCCTATATTAGCATGAGTTATAAATCATATATTCCACGAATTTAATTGGAAATACTCCTATTACATCAAATGCAACCATGAAAACATATTATAAATACGTAATGTATAAGAATATTAAAACCATTACTTATCCTCATATTAAAGCTTAGTATTTCGGGGTTAGGATCGAACCATTATAGCTGCAGTAGTTTGCGAGTTTATAATATTAATGTTGAAATTAATCTTTCCCCACACTGTTTGGAAAGGTCTCAAGAATATGTTCATGGTAAAAAAAAAGGATGCCTAGAGGAAACCAATATTTTAGGTTTCATACCATAACTTTATAAAATCAATAAATGATAATTAATGTAATATATGATTTTATAATAATAGAGATGTAATATTTTAAATAAACCTTACTATTTATATTATAGAAGTCCTCCAAACAGTCAAACCTCTCCTACAAGGGGCACACACACACACACACACACACACAGTAGATTGAGACTTAATATAATATAAAGATTTTATCAAAATAAAGTCTAAATATTTTTATATAATATATTAATATAATTTAAAATATTAGTTTTGAGTATTATGCCCCAACTATGAGAAAGAAGGAAAATTATTCTTGTTCAACTCATTTATTTTTGTAAATATTTTATAGCATAATTAGGTAAATTGTGAAATAAATGTTATGGTTTATAAAGACCCATGCATTTTACTAAGAATTATTAGGCATTAGGGTAGAATACCTTGCAATAGGACAAGGAGGTCGCAAGACCACCCTCCTTGGCCTCGGTACCAGTAAGACCTGCCTAGCATGTAAAAATAGCAAAAAAAAACTATACTCGTTTGTAAACTTAAAATTGCAAATTATACGTTAAATATGAAAGTATACTTCAAAATTTTTACAATTTTATTATGTATACAGGAAACATTACGATGATAAGGACATTTTAGCGATGGCGACGTGATCGGGCAGCAACCCCGTCATTAACGCCACCACCGTCGTCATCACCATCTTCATCACCACCACCACTGTCTCCATCGAGACCATCATCAACACCAATTGATCCAACACAAGAGTTGACTGTGATAATGCACTCATTGAAAGCCTTATTGGAAACATTACAAGGATCAACAATGGCTAAGACTAAAGATGAGCAACCTCAACCTATAAAAACCAATTCAGCAGAACCAAAAAATTATAAGTATAAAAGATCAAAAGAAGATATTTCTAGGGAGTTACAGAAAATTAAACTCCCAGAATTTTCTAGAGGACAAGCTAGAGAACGTGCTGAGGCATGGTTAGAAGGAATGAACAGATGCTTTAAGCTAAGAGAGTATTCTTCTTCTTCAAAAACAAAAATTGTCGTATTTCAATTAAAAGAAAGTGCTTTGATTTGGTGGAGAAATTTAGAAAAACAACTACACCTCACAACAGATAATGTTCTTTGGGAATTGTTCGAGGAAAGATTTCGTGCTAAATATTTACCTCCATATTTTCAAGAACAAGAAGCTGGGGCCTTTCATACATTAATTCAAGGTAATAAAATAGTGGAAGAATATGAAATAAGGTTTATGGAGCTTGTGAAATACATTCACTATTTAGATTCTGATGAACGTCAAGCTGAATGCTTCATATTTGGGTTAAACCCTCGCATCAAGGCCTTGGTTAGGATGTGGAAGCTATCATCAGTAGCCGAGGCGGTAGAATGTGGCCGCTATGCAGAAGAACATCTAGGAGTCAAAAAGGATGTCGGGCCAGTAGAACCTCTACAATCAGGGATTTCAGGAAAGACTCCCTGAAATTTCTTCAGGGGAAATAACTCAAGACCACCATATGGTAATAAATTTACCCCAAGAAGTGTAGGAGCAAGAGCTCCCATGGTAGTTAATACGATAGTCACTGAATCATCAAACACAAGTCCATGGAAATCTCTTAGAACTGCTAATAGAGGAAGAAATTCGAGAGGAAGCAGCACGAGGAGACAAAACTCTTCATCTAGAAATTCACATTATGATTCAAGAGGACCGACTCAGGTTAATTGTTGGAGATGTGGAGGACTGCATTTTCAACGTGATTGTCTAGAAGCTTCATCAAGTATATTGCATAGGATTGGAAAGGAACCAATACCAAATACCCAAGACAATCATAGAATCCATGCATTAGTCAACAACAATCAAGTAGCACATCAATTCACGGTAGTGGAATCTTCAGGTATTATTAATGGCATAAAATTCAAAATCTTATTTGATACTGGTGCCACACATAGTTTCATTTTGTCATGTGCATTAAATAATGTGGGTTGGCAGCTTGCAAACAAAATGATTTCAAACAGGTAGAAATTGCCTCAGGAGAACTCCAATATGTAGACTTAAGTGTGGATCAATGTAAAATTGATCTAGGGCTTTGTTTGACTAAATTGAAAGTTTATGTTACAACTCTAGGAACTTATGATCTTGTCATAGGTATGGATTGGTTAGAAGCTCATCAAGCTTGGGTAGACTGTTATGGGAAAAGAATTCCTGCTATGAATGATGAAGGAGAGGCAATCCAAATTCAAGGTATCAAGAGAAAAATATCTTTACGCTACATATCAACAATGAAAATGAAACGTTGCCTAAGGAAAGGTTGTCAAGCATATGTAATTCAAGAAGTAAGTAAAGAAAAAGGACCATTCTTAAAACAATATCTAGTGTTAGCCGAATTTCCGCATGTATTTCCAAAGGAACCACCAGGATTACCCCCCCCCCTCGAAAGAGAGCTAGATCTCTCAATAGAATTGAAACTTGGTACTCAACCAATCTCTAGAACACCTTATAGAATGACAGCTCCAGAATTTCAAGAATTACAAATTCAATTGAAGGAACTATTGGATATAGGACACATTCAACCCAGTATATCACCTTGGGGTGCTCTCGTAATTTTTGTCAAGAAGAAAGATGGTTCTTTAAGATTATGCATAGATTACCGAGACTTGAATCGAGCTACAATAAAAAATTGATATCCAATGTTTCGAATTGATGACCTCTTTGACCAAATGAAAGGAGCTGCTATCTTTTTAAAAATTGATTTACGATCAGGCTATCATCAGTTAAGGATTTCGGAAAGCGATATTTCTAAGACAACACTCCGAACATGCTTTGTGTAAGGACCCAAAAAAAACATATGTAAAACAGTAAAAGAGATTTCAACCTGAACCTGTAATTATTTTTTTCTGAAATCTGACAGAACTATTGAAGGTACTTACCTGTGCCCATGCGGTTGATGATGCCTCCAGCTCCCTGCTTCGATTACCAAAAGACCAAATCCACCCAGCGAAACTGAGCAGAACCTGGCGGCTCAATCCAGTATGCTTCTTAGCAGAAGCCGACTGTTCTCCCGTGCCCAGAACCTTAGAACAATCTGCGCTCTTCCTTCTTGTGGATAATTTCAATTTATGATCCTCCTCCTCATTCAGTTCTCCCTTCTTTTCCTTCTTCCTCGGTGCCCCTCTAAACTTCTGTTCAATGGTTTTATTTGATTTCTTGGCGGTGGCCGCTCTTCCACCAGCAGACCACCGCTCAACCTTCTTGTGACACCTCCCATGTCACATATCACATATCTCTGTTATGGTTACGTAAATGTCTATTTCATTTATAGTTTGATTAATTATTTTTCTTTATGATTAAATTACTTTTAATATTAAGATTAAAACATTATACTAAATACCCTTCTAATTAATTTCTTATATTATATATATATATATATTTTAACCAATTTATTAATAAATTATCTATTTATAATCTAAAATATATTAATTTATATAACTCTCTTTTAGTTTTTACCCATTAATCATGATACATTAAGCAATATGGGTGTTGATGGATAAGTAGAACCTCTATTCGAAGAAGTGTCATGATATTTGCTACTTATAGTTAATTTAGTATATAAATACTAGTGCAGTTATGCGACACATGCATATGTAGCTATCATATGCATGCACCGTATGCCTACTATTATTCTTGCGTTTTTTATATTTATAGATAGGTTGTTACACTTTGGACATTATGAATTCATAGTGGTACCATTTGGGTCGACTGATGCATCAATAGTATTCATGAACCTTATGAACATCGTTTTTCGTAAATATCTTGACCAATTTGTACAAGTTTTCTTAGATGATATTCTTATCTATTCCAAGAATGAGAAAGAGCATGAAGACCATTTATGGATAATATTATCTTGCCTTAGAAAGAACCAATTATATGGAAAGTTATCAAAGTGTTCTTTCTTTCAGAAAAAGTTCATTATTTAGGTCATATCATATCAGGTGAAGGGATTTCAGTAGACCCTGAGAAGGTAAAGGCAATCATGGAATGGCCAATACCAAAAAAAGCACATGAAGTACGAAGCTTTATGGGTTTAGCCCGTTATTACCGAAGATTTGTGGAAGGATTCTCTAAAATCGCAAAGCCAATTATAACTCTTCAACGCAAAGGTGTTAAGTCTGAATGGACTGAGGAATGTAATAAAGCATTCTCTGTACTCAAAAGACGGCTAACTAGTGCACTAATCTTAAGAGTCCCAGATATGGACAAAGATTTTACTATATGTACTGATGCATCCAAGCAAGGATTTGGTGCAGTATTAATGCAAGATAAAGGAGTAATAGCATATGCCTCAAGGAAATTAAAGCCTTATGAAGAACTTTACGCCACTCACTATTTAGAGTTAGTCACTATAGTATTAGCTTTAAAGATATGGAGACACTATCTAATAGGGCGAAGCTTTACGCTTAAAAAAGACCATCAAAGTCTACAATATTTATTCACCCAAAGAGACTTGAATGCTAGACAAAGACGATGGAGTGAATTCCATGACTTTGGAATATCATATATTAAAGGAAAAGATAATGTAGTGGCAGATGCTTTAAGCAAAAGACCTCCAGTATTTTCCCTCATAGCTAACAAAGTAGACTTAAGGCAACGAGACCAGAACATCTCATAAGAGATCGTTGATATTTAAAGGTAAGATCTAGTCTTGATAGTAAAAAGCCAAAAGAATCTAAGTTTGAAGGATATGAACTAGAACATGATGGAATTTTGCGATTTCATAAAATGATGTATATCCCTGATAATAAGGATCTCCGAGACACCATCTTTAAGGAAGCCCACAGAGTAGTATATTGTGCACATCCCGGAGTAAAAAAAATGTATACTGATACCAAGAAACTCTTCTTCTGGACAGGCATGAAGCATGATATCGTTCAATTTGTGGCAAAATGTTTGGAATGTCAACAAGTAAAAGCTGATCATTGTCATCCAGCAGGTCTCTTACAACCTCATGACATTCCTATGACCAAATGGGAAATCATTTCTATGGATTTTATCATTGGGCTACCTCTTACTTCTCAAAGACACAATGCTATTTTGGTGATAGTGGATAACTTAATGAAAAGTGCCCATTTCATTCCCGTAAGAGATACTTACGAAGTTGCTGACGTAGCTCAAGTATTCATAAATGAAATTATCAGATTTCATGGAGTACCTAAGAAGATCATATCGGATAGAGACTCACGATTCACTTCAAGATTCTGGACTTGCATGCAGTCAGCCTTAGGAACTCAACTAAATTTGAGTACAACTTATCATCCTGAGACTGACGGACAAACAGAAAGGGTAAATCAAGTACTAGAAGATATGTTGAGGATGTACGTTATGGATCAACAATCAAACTGGGAAAAGTACTTATCCTTGGTCGAATTTGCATACAGTAACAGTTACCACAGTTCAATCGGAATGCCTTCATTTGAAGCATTATACGACAGACCTTGTAGAAAACCGTTAAGTTGGGTCAGGTTAGAAGATAGGGTGATAATAGGCCAGAATTAATTTAGGAGATGGAGGAACATGTAAAACAAATTAGACAATGGTTAAAAGAAGCACAGGATAGACCAATGTTACTTGGGAGCGGGAGCGGGAGCGACCATTTTTAGAAGCTCCCGGTTTGGGAGCGAATCCGAGAGCGATTTTTTAAAAATATATATATTTTTTATATTTTTTAATTTTTGA
>APFE030527574.1:98473-180172 GCA_000404065.3 Pinus taeda
GGGGGGGGGGGCGCTCCCCTGCAACTATGGGATAGACAAAAGAGTTATGCTGATGCCCACAGAACTGACAGAAAATATGAAGTAGGGGATCAATTTTTTGTCCGCATCAAACCAAATAAAAGCACTATTTGATTCAGAAAAGGGACAAAATTGTCACCCCGATTTATTGGACCATTTAAAGTCATAGAAAGAGTTGGACCTGTCGCCCATCGTTTTGCACTACCACCTCATTTGCATAAAGTTCATAATGTATTTCATGTATCTGTATTAAAACATTACATGGCTAACAAATCTCATAACCTTCAATGGAAGGAACTCTAGGTATTGGACGAAGGAATCATATCGGTCGAACCATTACATATACTAACATAGGGTTCGACAACTCAAGAATCATCTAGTAGACCAAGTTAAGGTGTAGTGGGACAAGTATAGTCCTGGATTGACTACTTGGGAAGATACAAAAACTATATGTCAAAAATACCCCAACTTGTGTCAATTTTGAAGAACTTTAAGCCATATTTTGTATATATTTTCTTTACTTTAAATCAGATAATCAAAACCATTTTGGAATGATCACATATAAACGTGAATTTTTATGATGTGTTATCTGCTTAATTCCACTAGTACGTGGATACCAACATGGAATATGTTATTCAAATTAATCTTACTGAATTATAGATATCAAAGTAAAGTTTAATATTTGATTAATCTTGCTATAAAATTTAAATCAAGAATTCTAATAGGAATTAAGATATTATAAACTTTGCTTCATTTATGCATATCGATAAGATAGAAATAAAAGAATGATTACAATTTCAATATGAAAGTCGATAGCATAAGCAGGACATGACGAAATATGTTGTACTAGAGATAACATATATAAGCTGTACAAAAATTGTTATTTTATTTATATATTGATGCATATGTTATAATATATGGATAAGTGTTTACGTTGCAGCTAGTATTGTTACCAAGGCGTCCACGTGACGACAAAAACTTCGGTACAATTAAGACTCAAGAAGGTTTGATCCTACGAGGAGGGGTGGAGGTATTGCCCACCGTTTATCCTCCAAAAAAAAACCTGGAATCATGGGAGGCCTGTGCAAATCACACTCCTCTAGACGTGTGATGATGATTGCCAGATGCCTACTGGGCAATCAGGTTGATATAATCAACGCTGACACCCTTGAGAGTCTATGAATGGTTAATCAGTATAGCTGACACCATGGCATACTCTAGTAGAGGACGGATAGGATGGAAGCGGAAGAGATTAGGAAGGATAGGATGATTCTAGAGTAGCTTGAACAGTCAACTGGGGTAGGACATGAATATCATAGTTGTAAAATCTTAAAAAAAAAATTAAGAAAACAATTTTTTTAAATACCCATATAAAATGAAATATAAGAATTTATATACTTACGTTAATCAGTGATATATTTTGTAACCCTAACTTCGGGACGAAGTTTTTGGAAGGAGGGATGTATGTAATGACCCGCCTATAGATAATAATATAAATTAATTTAAATTATAAATTTAATAAATTTAATTAATTCAAAATAAAATAAAATAAATAAACCTTATTAAATCAAACTTCGTATTCAAATAAAAATCAACGAAATCAAATGAGATTTGATTTCATAAAAGTTACACGTAACCAAAATATTGACACGAAGAAGAAAAGAAGGCAGTGAATGAGGAAATAAAAGGAGAAGGGAAAAACCATTTTGGGGGAAGCAACAGAGTTAAGAAGAAGTTGGATATGGTAGTACAACTATGAAGGAAACTTGAGTCTTAGTTATACTGATGTTTTTGGGCATGGGGGTAATCAGATTGCTTTAATTGAAAGCTTTTTGAGACAGAGTACCCAGGTTGTACTCAGTTAGGCAGGGAGGTTTTGGCCGTTTTAGTAATGCAGCCGGTCAAGAATTGTAGTGGAGCAGACAGATTGTCAGCAAAGCAGAGAGGTTGGTATTCATTAATTTAACTATTTAAATTCTGTATGTAAATTTAATGTTCTTTTATTTTAAAATTAGCTTGAGATTGGGTTCTTATAGTTGTAAATTTCATGTTCTGTTATTTCAAAAAATTAGCTTAAGATTGGGTTCTTACATAGTGTATGCCAATCATAAAAGAATGCACAAACCTTGGCAACCTTGTTAGTAATTGGTAACCCTGCTAGTTGTAAATTTCATGTTCTGCTATTTCAAAAAATTAGCTTAAGATTGGGTTCTTACACAGTGTATGCCAATCATAGAAGAATGCACAAACCTTGGCAACCCTGCTAGTAATTGGTAACACAACAAAGAGCGCTCTATCATCCAATTCAACCTGTGATCCATATTGAAATGCCCTTAAATATTAAATGAAAACACTTGAGTACAAAAATGGTTAATATACCTTGTCATAGATGACCCAGCTTCATCTAATGAGTAAGCTAGATGAAATAAAGCACTGAGCAGAGCATGGATGGAAGGCCTTTGAGGCTAGCTATCTATGGATCATAGGGCTGCTGTCTGGCAAGCTGAACAAATAGGAGAATTTTTCTTGTAGGGTTACTCACTTGCATGTGTAACAATGTGTATATCCTAGGCCAAGCATTCAATGTCCTAAACTCTATAGAGATTATTTTGCTTGCCATGATTCAAGTTATTCTATGCAATTTAATATTTCTCTCTCTAGATTATTTTGTTAGAGATGTTATTATCAGCTTAGTGTCGATGTTAAGGATTGACCTCTGATTCTCCTAGGTTGCTGGCAATTAGTTATAATCTAGTTATCCTATTTGGTTAATAGAGTCTCACCTGAAGCATTCTAACAGTTTGTTGCCAAACTCACAGTTGATTAAGAAAAGATTAAATTAACATAAGCCATACATATAATCATGATCATCATTATATATACCATAACTCAGACATTCACACAAATATAAATGCCCAATGTAAAGGGAAGTCATATGAACATCCATTTCCATTATCAAATTGGCCGAATATGTGTCATAACATCTTTAGATATGTCTGGAATTCAACCTGTCTCTCCCTACAATATAACTGATGTCCAACTTTAGAATCTATATCATCGACCAAAAATCTTAGGCCTTCATTCTTTAAATACACTACAAAAATGATTTTACAGAAAGCAGTTACAATTGTGAGAGTGAGAGGAACAACTGAGTGTCTTGTGCAAGATGAATGTCAAAGTGCAGATCCTTTTGCCATAGGGTTCGTTCCCATTGAAAGAGTCTTCAGCATAGATCTTTCTCTCATCTGATGCAACTAAAAGAGTGACGCAATCCATGCATGGGTGCAGGTTAGTGCTATTTAAAACTATAATGTGGGGTGTCAACACTTTGTCGTTGACAATTGATCCTTTTGTTGATTATTTCTGTCAGGATGGTCCAATGTTGGCCCTTTTTTTAATAATGATGGCAGCGATGCAACATCTTTGTCTAAGAATAAATTTGTACAATAGTGATAGGGCACTGCAATGTATAAAGATGGACTTCCTTCTGAAACTTCATTTATTACTGCAAAACCCTATAAAAATCAGCAAATGAAAATGCAGGCCTGTAATTGCTGCATGTTTGGCAAAAGAGTACACAATAAATAGGAGAGTTTCTTGATGAAATGTTGCTGCAATTATTGTGGGAATCTGCTACATTTAGTAAGGAATATTTATTGCATTCATTAGAAATGTTTGGAACATGCATTATGTAGTGAAGAGAAGAGAAGAGACAAGTAAACTCTGTATAAATGTGTTGATGGAGTTTGGCATGCCTACATTTAATGTAAAACCTATGACATTTGATGAGGACAGCTGCAAGGAATAGGGGCAGGCTGGCCATCTTTTACTGTTGTATGGTGGCTGCATTGTGTAAAGGGCAGAAGCCCATAGGCGGGCCCATTTAGATGTGATCCCACCTTATTTTGACTTCTTATGAATTTTTGTCTTCAGTAAAGCTGTCCTTGCATTTGACATATGCATCTTGCTGTCTCTGTTTCCACACTGATTTAATCATAAAGTGCTGCAATGTTGTTTCCATCTTCTATACCTTTTATTTCCAAATATTTGGTATGAAATTCAAGGTTTTGAACTGCAACTCATTCCAGTACAAATTTCACAAAAGGTGCAGGGTTGTTTTGTCCCAAGAGAATGCATGTATTTCAGGATTTTCTTGCATTTTTGAGGATGGCACGTACTTAGCAACTTAAAAATTTGATTAGAATTGAGTTGACTATTTGCTGTTCTTTTTGTTTGCTTACTGGTATATTGTATACAGGTGCCAAACAGCCTTTTGAGGTGATATTTGTGTCATCTAGATTCTCCAGTGAATCAGAAAGTAAGGAAAATGCTTTTCGGGAGGATGCTTGTAATCCACTCATTGTTATCCTCCATGGTGGGCCACATTCTACTTCATTGACAAGCTTTTCAAGAACTCAAGCCTTTTTGTCATCAATGGGCTACAACCTACTTTATGTAAACTACAGGCAAGTACTTTGTCTTTCTCTGTTTTCTAGATCTAGATTTATTTTTATCTTGATTAATTAAACCATTATTCTATTATGTTTGTAGAAGATGCCTTTCTCCCCTGTTACTTCTATTGTATTTAGGTCTTTTTTAGGTTGTGAGCTATATATGGTTCTTTGTACTTGTTAATCACCCAAGTGGGCAACCCCTAGGAGAATTTTTTTCTCTTATTTGATCAGCTTGCAGCCAGCAGCCCGATGATGATCCATAGATAGCTATGCCTCAAAACTCTCCATATATGCTTTGGTTAGTGTTGTTCCTCCATCTAGTATACTGTAATATGCCTAAGGAAAATTTACAGTAATAAACAAAGCATGCATAGACATAAACACAGAAAATTTGCTCAAATATCAGAACACAAAATAGAGCCAAAAACTGCATTGCTGACCCATTTTATTGATAAAGCATGAGGTTACAATGGGTGCTTGGAATGTATGCACCTGGGCTTGCCCAAGGCAAGCTAGCTAAGCCCAAGTGATGAATATGAAGTCCCCCAAGCGTACTGGCTGATCTTCCTTTGACTCTGCGTTGAAATGCCTAGAAAATGAGCTGCTGGCTGTATAGAATAGCTGCTAAGGTCTCCTCTGGACTCTCCACCAAATAACACCGGACTCTTCACCAAATACCCACAAAAACCCACGAAGGAATTCGCTGATTGTTGACTTTGGAATTTTGGCCCAATTTTCCCTCAATGGCATTGTTATTGGCTAATTCAAGCCACCTGATAATCCTGCTGCTAAAAGCCCCCAAAATTACTGCAATAGCCAACAAAACTCCTCCTTGGACTCCTCTTGAAGTTTTAGCCCCAAACTCCCTTCTCTCCTCAACTCCCCACGTGTGACACCTCTAAGGACTGCGCAATCCCTGTTCCGTTGCTTCTGGAACTTCCCCAAACTCGCACTTTGCTACTCTTGGATCGAACTGGAATGGATAGGACTCCCTCCTTGGGCTAGCACTCGAAGTCCACCGAAGCAATGGTTGAGATTTCCGCTCGGAAATCTCTTGTGCTCAACAACACTTGGAGACTTGGCTTCAACTCAAGCGTGCTAGTCTAAGACAATTCTCAAATAATCATGAATGACCAAAATGAGAGCCTCTTCTTCATTTTGTCAAAGTGCCTCCAAAATGCCCATGTGGGCCCAACCTTGACTTTCGCCCACCATGCTTCCTCCAATGAATGCGTGTTTCCTTTGTGGGCCACATTTCTTTATGGGTGCCCCCACGTACCACTAGCAACTCGATTTGTCTCTGTCCTCTAATGTTTGGGCTTCACTTTACTCAAAAATTCATGTGGGACCCCTAAACCCACATCTCCTAAGTGCAATTACGAATTTATCCGAAATTGGGCAAAATTGATATTTCCCCTTAGCAATGTTGCCAAGTGGGAATATCACAGTGCTCCCCGCCAAAATGTTGCTTTTTCTCAAGCAATTGTAATGAAGGATGTTGAAGTATCTGCTCTCCCTTCCAAGTGGCATCCTCATCCGGTAGGTTCTTCCATCTGATAAAAAATTGCTTGATAACCCTGTTTTGCAAGTGCCTCTCTCGAGTGTCCAAAATAGCCTTTGACTCTAGAACCAAGTGCCCCTCATCATCCATGGGCGGTAGCTCTGTTGCTGCTGTCACCTGTTGTCCTAGTGCTTTTTTCAGGCAAGACACATGAAAAATGTTGTGTAGTCGGCTCCCCGGGGTAGCCCCAGCTCATATGCTACCTCCTTGACTCTCCTAGTGACTCAGTACAACCCATAGAAGCGAGGCTTGAGCTTCTCGACCCTCTTCTGCTTGAGTGATGACTGCCTATATGGTTGGAGCCTTAAGAAGACTAAGTCCCCAACCTCAAATTTCCTCTCTACTTGGCGCCTATCTGCATAGATATTCTGCTGGTTCTGTGCAGTCTGCAGGTTATATTTGAGAGCCCTCAAGATATCTTGGCTCTCCTGTATCCAATCCTTGGCCCTAGGGGCCTTGCTATCTCCAAACATCACGTCAACAAAAGATAATGCATCGTAACCATATAGGGCCCTGAGTGGGGACATACCTATGGACATATGATACGTAGTGTTATAGCATGAATCGCCTAAGTGCAACCATCGTATCCATGCACGTTGCTGACCCATCACATAGTTACGCAGGTAACCCTCCAGCCATTTGTTGACGATCTTCGTCTGCCCATCTATCTAGGGGTGATAACTGGTGCTTGGAGTGAGCTCTGTGCCCATTAGTTGAAACAACTCCTGCCAAAATCCTCCCATGAACCTGTTGTCCTGATCATTGACAATGGTCTTCAGGAGACGATGAAGTCGAAATATCTCCTTGAAAAACAATTCAGCCACCTATGAGGCCGAGGACGGGGCTAAGATGGCGAAAAAATGTGCAAACTTCGTCAATCGGTCTACCACCACGTAGATGCAGTCCTTGCCCTGCGCTGTGGGTAACTCGGTGATAAAATCCATCGACACGCTCTCCCATTTCCCCTCAGGAATAGGAAGGGGCTGTAGTAACCCGACAGGGTGTGTTTTCTCACCCTTGTTCCTTTGCCATGTGTCACACTCCCGTACATGCCTCAGAACATCATCCTTAAGGCCCTTCCATGCAAAGCGTTCCCTAATGGTCCTGTATGTCTTGGTAAGCCCTTAATGCCCTGATAATGTTGAGTCATGGGTTGCCTGTAGGATCTTCTCCCTCAATTGGGAGCTGGGTACCAAATAAATCTGGTTCTGGAAGTAAATCACCTCGTTCATCACCTTGTACTGGTCATCCACTATTGCATCGTCAAGGACCTCACATGCAAAACTTTCCTTGGAATACTCCACTAGCAACTATGCCCACCAATCCGGTGCAATGCTCATCAATGAAAGGGTAGCCGACCTCCTGGACAACGCATCATCTACCACATTGTGCTTCCCTTTGACATACTTAATGTCAAAGTCGTATGCTTGGAGCTTCCTCACCCACTTCTGTTGCCTCCCTTGCAACTGCTTCTGTTCCAAGAAGAATATGAGACTGTTGTGATCTGTTTTGACCCAGAACCTGTTTCCCACCAAGTACTACCTGTACTTGGCTAGCGCATGCATGATGGCTAGCATCTCCTTATCGTAAATGAAGCACAATCTCTTGTGGGGCAGTAGCTTCTGGCTCTCAAAAGCTATAGGGTGTCCCCCCTGCATCAAAACTGCTTCTACACCCTCCCTTGATCCATCACACTCAAGCACAAAGGGTTGTGCGAAATCAAGGAGTGCCAACACCAGGTAACTACTCATGGCCTGTTTGAGGCGTTCAAAAGCCTCCTGCACCCCATCTGTCCATTCAAACGCCCCCTTCTTCGTCAAATCAGTGAGAGGAGCTGCTAATTGCGAGAAGCCCTTCACGAACTTTCGATAGTAGGTGCAAAGCCCACAAAACCCCTCAACTCCATCACATTTTGGGGCTCTGGCCAATCCCGGATGGCCCTGACCTTCTCCTCATGTACTCTCACATTGTCCTCTCCAATAATGTGCCCTAGATAGAGCATCTCCATCAAATCGAACCCACTCTTAGACAACTTAGTGTAAAACTGCTGCTCCTCTAGAATATGCAATAATGTCTCCAAATGCTGCAAGTGCTCCTCCCAGGTCCAATTGTAGATCAGTATATCATCGAAGAACACCAACACGAACTTCTGCAACTGCCCACGAAACACGTGTTTCATGCAAGATTGGAAGGTGGCTGGTGTGTTGGTCAGCGAAAAGGGCATAACCAAGAACTCGAAATGCCCATAGTGGCACCTGAAAGCTGTCTTAGGGACGACCTAGTCCCTCACCCTGATTTAGTGGAACTTTGAATGCAAATCAATCTTAGAGAAGAACTTAGCCCCCCTCAGCTCATCCATCAGTGCATCTATGCATGGGATGGGGTAACGGTTCTTCATTGTCTTCTTGTTGAGGGCTCGGTAATGTACGCACATGCATAAGGACACATCCTTCTTTTTCACCAAGACAACTGATGAAGCAAATGGGATGGAACTAGGCCTGATGTGCCCAAGTGCCAACAACTCATGGATGGCCCTCTCAATCTCATCCTTGAATGCCTTCGAATGTTTGTAAGGTGTAGTGATCACAGCTTGTACCCCTGGCTCCAACTCAATAGTATGCTTAAAACCCCGATCAGGACGTTGCCCGGGTGGTATGTCTCCAAACACCACCGGGTACATGTCCAAAATAGCCTGCATGTCCGCGTGTGGTGGCTTGGGCTGACCCCTAGCCTCAAAAGTCCTCAACTCCATGACCCACTCAATATGACCTCAGATCATCCTCCATCTTATGGGCCGAAACAGTTTGTGGAGGGTAAGAGTGCATACCCTTCAACAAAACCAATTTTCCATCTGACCCCGTGAATTCCATCTCCAGCTTCATCCAATTTGTAGTGACTTGGCCAAGTGAATAGAGCCGCTGGATACCCATCACCACGTTGGTGTCCAATACATCTACCACAAAAAAGTGATCTGTCACTGAATAGTTCCCCATGGTGACTATTAAGACTGTTGGGGCACTACATGGTTTTATCTCCCAACACAAGAACCGAAAAGCCCTCAAACTCTCAGTTGTGATGCCCCTCCTCTTAACCATTTGAGCATCGATGAAGTTGTGGGTAGCCCCACTGTCCACCAAAACTGAAACACGCTGCCCCTGCACCATGCCCCTAATTCTCAAGGTCAAAAACTTAGGTACCCCTCGCAAGGACTCAAGGACACCTCCTGCTGGTGCGAAAGGAGCTCCCCTTGGTGGTGGTGGTCCCCTCTCCACATGTGCTACGTTGTCATCTCCACCCACTTCTGGCTCTACATCATCCTCTAGGTCACTATTGGAAAATACCTTAATGTAATGGGCCTTGCCTGCTATGCATCTATGGCCTAGTGCCCATGGTTCCTAACAAGTGAAACACAGCTTCCTCCTTCGGAGGTCCCTCCTGGTCTCCTCATCTAGCTTCCCTCGCCTCTGGTTGGCTCTCGGTGGTGGAGCCCTCGTGTCTCTTCTCCTCTACTGGAATCCCTGTCTATGTGGTAATGGTGCTCTAGCCCTGGGTAGGGCATCCTGCAAATCTCTAGCCCTCCCTACTATGTCCTCCAAGGTAGTGGGCTTGTTGGACCTCACCAATCCCTTTAATGGCTTTGCTAGCCTTTTTATAAACATGTAGACCCTCCTGGCCTCTAATAGATCAGGCACCATCATTGACAACCTCAGAAACTCTGAGATGTAGGCCTCAACACTTCCCGTCTGTTTGAGCCTTGTCAGCTCCCCAAAATGCTCCTCCAGGTCTCTCCTCTCAAATTGCTCCAACACCCTCCTAGTGAACTCCTCGTAGGTTGTCTCTTCAACATGCCCCATCGTGGTTAGCCCATGGAACCACTAGTCATGGGCTTCTCCCTTTAAATATAAAGTGGCAATTTAATTGCCTCTCCTTTTGTCATCTAATTAAGCTTGAAATAGACATCCAACTTCTCAACCCATGCTTTCGTTGAGCTCTTGCACAACCCTTCGAAAGTTGGGGGGAACAGTTTCCCCATGGTGCGTTGTAAATCGGTGCCATGAGTGTAGCTTGCTCCACCTTGTCCTTTTCCGCTGTTATTACCTTTCAACTGACAAAAGTCCCTGAAGGTAATGGCCTCTCTAAAGTCAAGCCCATATGATTGATACTCTACAAAATAGTTCCCCATGGGCATCTCCTCTTGCCCTTGTGGCCCTCTAGCACCGGATGCTATGAATGTAGGATTGGGTGACATGGGTGGTGTGATGGGAATAAGGGGTGCGTTGGGGCCATGACCCCCTTGGTGATGCAAAGTACGAAGCCCTCACCAATTTGGAATTCCCCCTAAATCCCTTTTCGCTTGTTGTTACTACAATTTTGTTTCCTTATCTCCTCAATACCTTTGGACAAATCCTACACAACCTTGAGAAGGTGTTGGTCAAACTCTTCTTTACTCCCTCTATCTCCCATGTTATCCCTCGTGTTTGGCCTTTCGACATTTGGTTCAACAATCTCTGGATTGGGGGTGATTTTTAGCTGCCTCTCTCTGCTTCTATACCTTTGCCTCCTATAAGTTACATTTTGTTGGTCTTCTGGTGTCATAGACTAAGGCTGCTCCCCACAGGCTTAGCCAAGACTATGAGCTATGCTACCATTGTAATATCCATAAGGAAAATTTATAGTAATAAACAAAGAATGCATAGACATAAACACACAGAAAATTTGCTCAAACATTAGAACACAAAATAGAGCCAAAAATTGCATTGCTGAACCATTTTATTGATAAAGCATGAGGTTACAATGGGTGCTTGGAAAGTATGCACTTGGGCTTGCCCAAGTGCTTAATATGAAGTCCCCCAAGTGTACTAGCTGATCTTCCTTTGGCTCTGTGTTGAAATGCCCAGAAAATGAGTTGTTGGCTATGTAGAATAGTTGCTAGGGCCTCCTCCGGTGCTCATAAAATTTCGAGAAATTAGCCCCGAGCTCTCCACCAAATACCCACACAAACCCACGAAGGAATTTGCCGATTGCTGACTTTGAAATTTCGGCCCAATTTTCCTTCAATAGCACTGTTGTTGGGTAATTCGACCCACCTGATAATCCTGCAGCTAAAAGCCCCCAAAATGATTGCAATCACCAACAAAACTCCTCCCTAGACTCCTCTCGAAGTTTCATCGCCAAACTCCCTTCTCTCCTAAACCCCCATGTGTGACACCTCCAAGGACCTGCAACACCTGCGTCGTTGCTTTTGGAACTTCCCCAAAGTCGCACTTCGTTGCTCTTGGATCAAATTGGAAAGGATAGGACTCCCTCGTTGGGCTGGTACTCGAAGTCCACCGAAGCAAGGGTTGAGATTTCCGCTTGGACATTTCTTATGCTCAATAGCACTTGCAAACTTGGCTTCAGCTCAAGCATGCTAGTCTAAGACAATTCTCAAATAATCATGAATGCCCAAAATGAGAGCCTCTTCATCTTTTTGTCAAAGAGCCTCCAAAATGCCCATGTGGGCCCAACGGTCAACCTCAAATTTCCCCCACCATTGTTCCTCCAATGAGTGCGTGTTTCCTTTGTGGGCCGCATTTCTCTATGGTGGCCCCCACATACCACTAGCAACTCGATTCTTCTCCTCTGTCCTCTAATGTTTGGGCTTCACTTTACTCAAAAATTCATGTGGGACCCCTAAACCCACATCTCCTAAGTGTAAGTACGGATTTATCCAAAATTGGACAAAACTGATATTTCCCCTTAACAATGTTGCTAAGTGGGAATACCACATATACTTCTTAAAGGAAGGTGGGTCAGCTATTATAAGGTACACTAACCATTTAGATAATCATGTGCATTCATTTAATTTTACAGGCATTCTAATATCAATCACAGGTTGAGCTGGATCACTGACCGCTCTTGATTGTATCCTTGTTCCCACGCTTCACCTGGGAGGTTATTCCCTTGTCCCTAGTTCAATGTGACCTTCTTTGAGGCTTTTTGTTTCAACTATCCAAGAGGTGTACGAATAGGAGGCACTAATTGATATAACATGCCCAAGGTAATCCATACTTATCACTTCCATCAATCCCTTGTAACCACCTCAATTCTTCGGGTTGATGGTCGCAGGTCAGCATTGGCATCCTTTATTCTCATATTCAAGTAAGGTCTCAAAAATGTTTCCCTAAAGAGGTTGATGCAAATGAAAGAAAGATAAAAGCATATATAGCCGCAAATGAAAGAAAGTGCAAAATGCAAAAGATGGCGAGAACAATTTTAAGTGTGTGGACAAAAGCCTAGCCTGAGCTCTACCCTCCTCATTAGCTCACACTTAGTTCCTGTTGGAAAGATAATGCTTTTATACCACTTGTTGGAAGCGTTGAAAAATATTGAGAGGGGGGGGGGGGGTGGTCAATTAGTATTGTACTCTATGGATCAATTTTTACCGTTTTTTCCTTTTCTTACAAATCTTGGTTTATTAATTCATTAGAAGCATAATACATGAGCAGATCCGTGCATAAACCATAAGCAACAAGTAAACATGGACCATGAGTATATCAATACACATGATCAACCATACATCAATCAACACATGAAATACATGATATAAGGTGGAAACCCAAAGGGTAAAAACCACTGTTGGCAGATAGTCTTTGTCTTCATCTTTCTAGTAATCATCAAATCTCCTTTTACATATGATCACTGGCCACCACCAGTGTGCAAGCCACAACTTGCGAATCATGCAATTCGCTATTCACTCCAGAGTCCAGGCCACTACCTATATGAACTTTGCATGCCATTATTTCCATGTTCTCAGGCCTCTACGTGAAGGATGCCACGACACCCTGTCACAACAAGCCACTACTTGCCTCACTAAAGGCCCCAACCTTCAATCTCTTCTCATGGACCTCATTTCATCTATTTTCAAACTATGGCCCACAACAACGCAATACTCATCAATAACAAAATCAAAATCCTCTCAACTCAATACACACTCTCTGCTCTCGACACATGCACTCTGCTCATACAAACTCTCTCAGCCAACATGCTCATCAATCCTCACTCACCATACAATATGCAACAACAACAATAAAATGCACAACCTCTATGACAATACAATAACAACAACATATGTAGCATATGTTTGCTACAACAATAGATGACATGCTCAACTATTCATTCCTGCAACACACTGTTGGCAATCTTATCACTGATCTACAACTCCAACAGCTACAACAAAAGTCTGTTTTCCATAACAGCACTGACACAATACTAGGATCTGCATACAAAATCTAATCATATATTCTCCTTAGGCACTCTCAACATGTCTGCAATATTGCTTCAGATCTGATCTTTGATTTGCACTCTATTTTCAATACTGTAGTGTTGGAGAATCAAGGGCAATTAGATGTAGTGTGATTCTTCTTGACTTGATAACAATTTGTAGAGTCTTTTTACTTTTTCTTGTTAGCTTAATCTTCTTCTTCTTATTATTAATGCATGTGTGTGTACTTCATCAAACTGCTACCAAAAACATAAGAACAAGAACACAAGATGTTTGCTCTTTGCCAGGGCCAAAAGCTCTCTTCTTTTGAGAGGAAAACCCTTTGGTAAATTTCTCTTATTGAAGCTTCTTATTGATCAATGCCAAACCCTAAACCCTTGACTAGAATGTCCTCCAAGCACAAGTCAAGTCCTTTCTCCTTTCTGCACTTTGTTCCCCGACACTCAGTGTTCCTTCTTCCGACAATTCGTTACCTAACACTTCATCCTTCTTTCAACTGTTGATAGACCTTGTTTATGTGAGCTCTAGATGAGATGCTTCTCTTCTATACTTAGTGATATCCTTCACTTATGTAGACACCTTCCTTCTTTCAACCAAACGAGATCCTTCTTGAGATGTAGATGCAAACTGAAGTGACTGTACAACAGCCCTAGATTCTCACACGTGTGATAGGTAACCTTGCAAATTAGGGTCCTTTCACCTTTGCTTGAGAGAGCCTTTCCTTCGCTTCAGTAGGATGCCTTTTAGGCCTAAATTTCTAGCCCAACCAAAGATGAACATGTGACTGTGATCTTGCTGCTGATATAACCACAGACTGCCCTTCCTTTTCTCGCATGTGTGATTGTATTTTCCCTAGAAAACAGCCTCCAACGTTTGCTTATACTTCCTCTTACTTCGCTACTCTAGATGCTCCTTGTCTTCGTCCTATTTCGTTCTTTTCTTGGCTCCTTGACTTCGCTGATTTCAGAGATGACTGTGTTGTCTTTAGAGGAGTGGACAGCCTCTATATATAGAGGATTGTCCCTCCTTTAGGCTGACTTGAAGACTACAGGCCGTCTTGACTTCTTTGCTACGGATTGCTTCCTTTGATGGTGCCTTTGCTTGGAGGTGTCTTCTTTGACTCTAATACATAAGTATAGCTAGAGTAACATGCCCTTAAGGTCTTCAACATAACTCTTTTGACTCCTTGACTCACCTATAGCACTTTAAGATGTGCTAGACCTATTTCAATGAGCAAGAAACTCATTGACATATATTATAAAAATAATATTTTTTTCTTTGAATAAATACAAATATCAAAAATACATTTATGAAGACTGAACCTAGTTACATTTCCTTCAACACTTTCTCTTAACTAGGGAGGTATTCATACAACATTACAAGGTGTTTGGCTATGTTTCAATCTTGAAGAATTCACATAAGAGAAACTAGATTGGCAATCCATCTATCATAGCATCATAGTAACCAACATTGTTTCCACAACAAGGTGACGGCTGACAACTTTATCTCTCAATAGATCAGAGCACAATGTTGGCGAGACCAATGACTTATAGACACCTTTGTCATTGTCTCTCAAGGTACATACCCACCCGGGTGTTCACTAAGTATGACCTTCTAGGACTATTCTTATCTTTGGTTCCCATCTCTCAAAGAATATCGGTCCTCTTGCCTACTCTTGTCTTGGATGTCCTACACATCCTCAAAGAGTATCGGATGCCAGATGATTACCCAATCCTCCCATTTTTTCTTCCCAAGTGAAGACAAGAATGTTGTGTCTATCTCTTCCTCTCAATTGAGGAAGACATGCCCAAGTATCCTCCGACAAGGTACTTGTCCAAGTTCCTTTGTAATTGAGAACTTGTTATAACTCTCTCTTAGCTAGGGACTTGTCCATTCATCAACAACTTCTTCTTCATGGGTCCTCCAGTTGCTTGATCTCCTTCTTTCCTTTGATGTTATGAAGTCTTTGTTCGAACTTTTTCTTGGTAGGGCACTATTCAACGAATTAGTATTATGCTCTATGGATCAATTTTTACTGTTTTTTTCCTTTTCTTACAAATCTTGGTTTATTAATTCATTAGAAGCATAATACATGAGCAGATCTGTGCATAAACCATAAGCAACAAGTAAACATGAACCATGAGTATATCAACAAACATGATCAACCATACATCAATCAACACATGAAACACAAGATATAATGTGGAAACCCAAAGGGTAAAAACCACTGTTGGCAGATAGTCTTCGTCTTCATCTTTCTAGTAATCATCAAATCTCCTTTTACATATGATCACTGGTCACTGCCAGTGGGCAAGCCACAACTTGCCAATCATGCGATTTGCTATTCACTCCAGGCCACTACCTATATGAACTTTGCATGCCACTATTCCCAAGTTCTGAGGCCTCTACTTGAAGGATGCCACGACACCCTGTCATAACAAGCCACTACTTGCCTCACTAAAGGCCCCAACCTTCAAGCTCTTCTCTTGGACCTCATTTCATCTATTTTCAAACTATGGCCCACAACAACTCAATACTCATCAATAACAAAATCAAAACCCTCTCAACTCAATACATCATGCTTCTAGATTCTAGAAGATGTTTCTAGCCATGCAATTTTATTGTATTCCTACATGCTCCTATACTACTCAAAACTTTGAAAGAAGACTTTAAGTAAAGAAGTAGACTTAGTCATAGTAGAGATTTGGAGGATCTTCTTTCTTCTGCTTTTTTTCTTCTTCCTTCACCTCTTGAGTCATGTCATCTTCTTCCCTTTTTCTTTTGTTATTTTTGTTGTCCTTCTTAAGTTTTGGACAATTCCTTTTGTAGTGTCCAGATTCTTGGCATCCAAAGCATTGGAATTTGGACATATCTCTATTGTTTGTTCTTCGTGGACCAAATTTGCCAAATTTTTCTTTTTTCTTGGCCATGGTAGCAAATTCTTGCTCCTTTGATCCAACATCTTCCTTTGCTTTTAGTCTTGTTTCTTTTATCTTGCATAGAGACCACATTTCACTTAGTGGGGTGGCTTCCTTCATGGCATATATGCTTGATGTGAAGTTGCCCCAATCCTCAAGTAGAGCATTGAGTACTACATTTGTCATTTCTTTGTCATACATGACGTCCCTTAGCTCTTGAAGTTGATCCCTTGTCTCAGAGATCTTCATGAAGTAGGGAGCTATTCCTTCCTTTGATATCTTCATCTTGTACAATTCATTTCGTAGAGATATCACTTCTCCAACTGTGATTACCGAGAATAGCTCTACTAGTTTGTCATAGATTTCTTTTGATGTTTCAAGTTTGGAGACATAAGGAATGAGAGAGTCTTTGATGGATTCTATAAGAATCCTTTGAGCTCTTGTCTCATCCTTATTGTACTTAGCTAAGGCTTGAGTTTGTTCCTTAGCAGGGATAGTGACATTCCTTTTGATGTGTTCTAGAAGTTCATTCTCCTTGAGAAGTAAATCAATCCTCTTCTTCCATGCAAAAAAGTTATTGTTACCTACCAATTTGTTGCTTTCCTTGCAAAAAGACATTGATGTATATTCGGAAGGGGACATATACTTACATGATAGATTTTGAGATGTAGTGGACTTACTTTCTCCTTGAAGACCTTGATGGCTTGTTTTCCATAACTTTTGGTGTTCTTCAAGTTGCTTTCTCTAGTTGGACTTGCTTGATGACTTGTAGCTTGATGTAGGTCCTTCTTTGATTTTCTCTTCTAGTAGGTGCCTTTATGTAAGGCTCTTCTTCTTGCTTTGTAGTCTTCCTTGATGAGTGATGGATGGTAGACCTTCTTGTCTTTGTTGTGATAGAGACTTCTTGGCTTGATGCTTCCTTGATGAGTGTTCTTGAGAGGCCCTTTCCTTGATGTGTCACTTTACCTTTGATATCATGTTGAAGAATCAAGGGCAGTCAGGTGTAATGCGATTCTTCTTGACTTGATAACAATTTGTGGAGTCTTTTTACTTTTTCTTGTTAGCTTAATCTTCTTCTTCTTCTTATTAATGCATGTGTGTGTTTTTCATCAAACTGCTACTAGAAACATAAGAACAAGAACACAAGATGTTGGCTCTCTGTCAGGGCCAAAACCTCTATTCTCTTGAGAGGAAAACCTTTGGTAATTTTCTCTTATTGAAGCCTTATTGATCAATGCCAAACCGTAGACCCTTTCTCCTTTCTTTGTTGAAATTTCTAAATCTGACACATTAGAAATCCTTATTGCATTATCTAGTTTATTATTTCCTACTTGTTCTTTCCATTAACAAGTCATTTATAAATATAAATACCGAAATAAACACAAATGTAGCCTTAACACATATACAGATCAACAATTGAAATAACTGAGACAATCACACAAGGGGCATCGTTATTTTTGGACATTCGCCCCTGGAAAAACCATTTGCGAGAAAACCGGTGCAACAGATATGAGGTTTTTATTATTATGCAGTTTTCTAAATACAAATAGGGTGCCAGAAAAGGCTTACCCCTCAGAGATTTTCCTTGGCAGAAGTACCTCTCCTCAAAGATAGATGTTCCGTTTGATCAGCAACAAGATGATTGATCTCATAGCAACTTAGATAGTTCCTTAGCTGGACAGCGAAAGCTGCTCCAAGCTTCCTTCCGCCACTGCGTCACCCTCCAGGGATTGCGTCACCCTCTACAACTTTGTGTCTACCTCTCAGTTCCCAGTCTGCCCCACGAAAATTCCTCAGCGCTGCCTCTTCAGGCCCACGCCAGCCAGTGATCATATGTAAAAGGAGATTTGATGACACTAGAAAGATGAAGACGAAGAGTATCTGCCAACGGTGATTTTTACCCTTCGGGTTTCCACCTTATATCTTGTGTTTCATGTGTTGATTGATGTATGGTTGATCATGTTTGTTGATATACTCATGGTTCATGTTTAGTTGTTGCTTATGGTTTATGCACAAATGTACTCATGTATTATGCTTTAATGAATTAATAAACCAAGATTTGTAAGAAAAGGAAAAAAAAACTATAAAAAAAAGCTGTAAAAATTGATCCATAGAGCACAATACTAATTCACCCTAGTATAAGGTGGTCAGGGTGTTCCACATCTCCTTTGCTGTGTTCTTGTCAGCAATATGTGGTATGACATGATCTTTGACCCCATCTAGGATCATGCACTTCGCCCTTGCCATTGCATCCTCATACTTCTCGTCCTCAGCTAGGTCAATAGGGATAGCCACGGTTTTCAAGACAAAGTCCTTGATGCGATGTCGATCTAGCACTGCCAGGATCCTGGCCTTCTAGATGACAAAGTTGGAAGCTTCGTCCAACTTGTCCTGATCCCTTAGTCTGTTCACTGCCATTTCAACTCCTCTTTTGGACTCCCTCTCAGTTTCGACTCCCCTCCTGGAAATCTCCCTCTAACCCCTGATTTCCCTTCTAGAAATCCTTTGGCCAACTGTCGAACCACTCCTCTCCAATCCTCCTTGCAACTGCAACTTGGATCTGGATTCCTTAGGTAGAAATCCGTCGAGGTAGTGACTCCCTCTACCTTGGTCTCGCCTCCTTAGACACTGTTCTGCTTTGATAGAAACAATGTCCCACTAGCTCCTCAAATCAAAATCTGACCATAGCTCCCCAAGGTCCGGAAACCGAAGACGCTGAGCCTTTTAGGCTTTGCTCAATCCCGGCAAAAGGCTGAATCTGCTCCTCCTTGCCACAACATCGATCCTTCTTGGCTGAGAAAGATGATTGCGCATTACGTAGGTTTGATCTGTCCCTCGGGATAACTGCTACTATTGCAAATTTCAGATTTCTGCTGGTGCCTTCAGTTCTCCTGTGATCTTTAATCCTTTGATACCATGTTAAAATTTCTAAATCTGACACATCAAAGATCCCTATTGCATTATCTGGTTTATTATCTCCTACTTGTTCTTTCCATTAACAAGTTATTTATGAATATAAATACCAAAATAAACACAAATGCAGCCTTAACACATATATAGATCAACAACTGAAATAACTGAGACAATCACACAAGGGACACCGTTATTTTTGGACATTCATCCCCAGAAAAACCCAATGCGGGAAAGCCGGTGTAGCAGATATGAGGTTTTTATTATTATGCGATTTTTTGAATACAGTTAGGGTGCCAAAAATGGCTCACCCCTCAGAGATTTTCCTTGGCAGAAGTACCTATTCTCGGAGACAGATATTCCGACTGATCAAGAATCGAATGATTGATCCCACAACAACTTAGACAGTTCCTTAGCTGGACAACCAAAGCTATTCCATGCTTCCTTTTAGAACTACGTCACCCTCCAGGGATTGCGTCACCCTCTACGGCTCTGCATCTACCTCTCAGTTCCCAGTATGCCCCACGAAAATTCATTAGTGTTGCCTCTTCAGCCCTGCGTCAGTTCCACTAGCCTCTGCATAGCCTCTGTTGCCTCTACGTCAGCCTCTTGGCCCTCTGTGTCAGCCTCTTGGCCCTTTGTGTCAGCCTCTTGGCCCTCTGCGTCACCGGCGCTGGCCTCCTCAGCCTCTGTGTCAGTCCTGGCTGCCTGTGTGTCAGCCTCCCATGATATGTATTCTCGACCTTCTGCCGCGCTGCTCCTCGCTGCAATAGATCACTAACTTGATTTCTCAGCAAACCTTGCCCCAAAAAATCAAATTCTTGATAAACTTGGTGTATCTCCAACTGACCCTCAAGCCTGCTCTTATACTTTTCCTGTTGACGATTCAACGACCGAGATTAAGTCCCTAATCAACGGCTAAAATTAGATTTGGCTTGATCCTCATCATTTACAACTTTCTCACCCATATTATATTAATACCCATTAATATTTTAATTTTCCTAATTTTAGACTTAGTGTCTCATTAAAAATATTAATTATTTTAATGTCTCTCCATCCGGGTGCAATTTCCCAAATGATTTTTGGGTCTTGGAGATCTTATCTACCTTAGCCTCTCTACCAATTTTTATGGCTAGAGCACATCCGATGACACCAAAAAACAAAATTTTGCACTTTGTTCCCCAACACTTAGTCTTCCTTCTTCCAGCAATTCGTTACCCGACACTTCGTCCTTCTTTCAACTGTTGATAGACCTTGTTTATGTGAGCTCTTGATGAGATGCTTTTCTTCTATACTTAGTGATATTGTTCACTTATGTAAACACCTTCCTTCTTTCAACCAAACGAGATCCTTCTTGAGATGTAGATGTGAATTGAAGTGACTGTACAACAGCCCTAGATTCTTGCACGTGTGATAGGTAACCTTGCAAATTAGGGTGCTTTCACCTTCGCTTGAGTAGGAGGCCTTATAGGCCTAACTTTCTAGCCCAACCAAAGATGAACATGTGACTGTGTCTTGCTGCTGATATAACCGCAGACTGCCCTTCCTTTTCTCCCATGTGTGATCGTATTTTCTCTAGAAAACAACCTCCAACCCTTGCTTATACTTCCTCTTACTTCGCTGCACTAGAGGCTCCTTGTCTTCGTCCTATTTAGTTCTTTTCTTGGCTCCTTGACTTTGCTGATTTCAAAGATGATTGCATTGTCATTAGAGGAGTGGACAACCTCTATATATAGAGGACTGTCCTTCCTTTAGGCCGACTTGAAGACTGCAGTCCGACTTGACTTCTTTGCTACAGATTGCTTCCTTTGATGGTGCCTTTGATTGGAGGAGATTGACTTTGCTTGGAGGTGTCTTCTTTGACTCTAATACATAAGTATAGCTAGAGTAACATGCCCTTAAGGTCTTCAACATAATTATTTTGACTCTTTGACTCACCTATAGCACTTTAACATGTGCTAGACCTATTTCAATGAGCAAGAAAGTCATTGACATATATTATAAAAATAACATTTCTTTTCTTGAATAAATACAAATATCAAGAGTACATTTATGAAGACCAAACCTAGTTACATTTCGTTCAACGTGTAGCTCACATTCTCTCTATGTCTAGCCCCTTCTACTTCACACTCTGGATGTTTATCAGTGATGAAAGATGCAGTCATTACCAAGGCTGCGGCGGAGTGCCCCCCCTTGAATCCACTCTTAAAGCATGCTCCCACTCGAGAGCGATTTTCAAGTCCATGGCTCTAGCATTGATATGCAATTCATGGTAATGTGAAATTCTTAAAGTAAAAGCGATATTCTCCTTTATCTTTTATTTTCATCGTTTTACTCAAATTTTTAAGATTACCATGAAATTACTCAGGATGTTTGAGAATGGTTCCAACTTCTGATCTCATTGGATTTCATATGGAGAAAGAAGAATTTTAGATCTCACTCAAAATCCAACAAACTTATGAGTTTTTCAAGATCTCAGAATTGGGGGGTGTTAACCACTTAAATTATATTTGAAGACTTGTCAGAGGTTCCATGGGAAAAGCACATTCATAAGCATTTCATCATTATCAGATCATGTTAGAATGTCGGAATTCCAAAATTTCATCTGCTTCCTATCTTCAATCCATGTATTCTAGATTTTGCAGCCTTGCGGGCATTATGTAAAAGTGATTCTAGTATGATGAAAAATGAGTCATGTAAAAGGCCTAGGTAGCTTAGGACTATACTAGCAAGTGAGTTCACTCTAGGGGTTTTTTTTTCCTCAACCCCTTATTTGTGTTTTTCAACACTTATAATTTTTCTCCCAAATATACCCCAAAGCTAGAGTGTAGTTTGATGGTAGAGTCTTAGGTGAGTCACGATGTCTACAGGCGATGTATATTACCATATTAGATCATCTCTAAAGTTTCACAAAATTTGGATGAGTCTAAGTGTCACTTTTTAATTATTAAAAATTTCCCACTAGTTGAGATTTTTAATAATTATTGGATGTAAAATGTAATAAGTGTTGTCTATAGAAGTTATAGGGGGTACGAGTAATCAAATTTAGTCTTCTACACCCCAACTTTCTATCTAGACACACTTTGAGGGTGGAAAATATGTATTTACCCCTCAAAAACCCATTTTTCTAATTTCTTGCAAAAAATGACAAATCATTAATAGGAAAATAAAAATGGGAAGAAAATAAAAATTTCTTTCCAAATGAAAATGATAAAAAATGAGATGGAAATTCCCAAATATTAAAGTCAAGTCAAAAAATGATGGGAATTCCATTTACCAAGAAAAGATGGCCCAAGAAAAAATCCGATCGTCCAGAAAAGAAGCCCATGTCCCAGCAAATTGAAGTTTTTAAGAGGATGGTCCAAGATGGTTATTTTGAATGAGATTTCTTTGAGAAAAAAAGATGGGAAATATTTTTAGTGGTCCAAACAACTCTGGGATCATTTTTTTTTCTCCACCAAGCATTTCCTTCAAGGCAAATGAATTTTCTCCTCAAGATTTATGCAACTCCATCGAGGATCAAGATTTAGTTGACTTGGAACTAGCCATTTGCTCCTTTGATCTAGACGTTTCGCTTGGAGAGGGATCCTCCTCTCATTTTCTCTATAAATTGAGGCTCTCACTCCTCACTTGAAACATGTATTGTAATATTGAGCTCTTGGCTAAGGCAACTCTGCTGGAATTTTGTACTGAATATTTTTCGGAGCTAATAAAATAGAGTCGTTGGGGTTAATGCTTTGTGGTGTTATTCTTCTACATCTATGGTAATATTTTTTTGATTTATTTGTTCTTAATGCTCTACCATTCTTATTTCCTTTTGCCATGCTTTGGATTTATTGATGTATAGTTATCTTGCATTGATATTTGGATTACAGAAACATTCTAGATCTAGAAGCGTGTCATGTCCCTTCCCAAAAACATTTGTAACAGGCTTATCTCTACAAAATTTTGCACAATTTTGCCAAGGAAAAGGACCCAAGTAGTTTCGACTTAGGGACTTAGGAGAAATTTCGGCCATATTAGTTTGCTAGCGGAAGTTGGGGGCCACCCACATGGGAATTCATACTAGGCAATTCGAATTGCTTGGAGGGAATTCATATGGTTGTTGGAGGGTTCCACTTGAGGCAAAGGAAGGCCCACAAAGTCATAAGGAGAAGGAGCCTCTCACTTGGTCATTCATTTACTCTTGTATATCGAATTTTACTTGGCTGTTTGCTTGAGCTGCTTAGCCGAGTCAACTGGCTGTTTAGCCACGAAACTTCTCAAGAGGGAGATTCAACCTTACCTTTGGGGGACTTCGAGTGCCACCCTAGGAAAGCAGTTCCACAACATCTTGAGGAGTTCCGGGATGTATCTACAACACAATCATTCAACTATCTTCAGGAAGTGTGTATTTCTGGGCCAACAGTAGAGAATACGCAGTAGAGGAAAGGGATACCTTGGGCCAACTATTAGTCGGAGTAGCGAGGTAATTTGAAGGACATCATTGGGCCAACATTTAGGGGGAGTTTTGGGGCAAGAGTGAGAAGCAAACAGGTAGTTCGAATTCTAGGCTTGGAGGATAGCATAGAGAGCCAGTCCAATCAATTCGTGGGTCTTGAGGGGAAGAGTTACAACCCGCAGTCCCAGCTGGGAAGGAAGGAGATTCATAGGAGGGATCATCTCAGTGATTTGAGGCAGTTTCCAGGAGGTCTTACAGCTTCATTCTAGCAAGCCGAGTTTTGCAGTTGTAGCTGAGGTTGGGCTCCTTGGGGGTCGAATTTCAGAAGTCTGAACTAGACCAAACCCTTCCTGCATTTTTCTAGGTTCCGCTAAGGTGCAAGGAGCTGAAATCTTATAACTTTTTGAGCACAAGAAGCAGTGATTGCAGCCCTTTGATTTCAGCAGACAGTGAAGTTTATGGGCAGTGCAGTTCAATTTTGGTGCAACAGTTGGGGCAACCTTCAGTTCAACATTTTCTCACCTGGGTTTTTCCATGCTTGTCATTAGAGACAAGCCCAGATGCACCATTCTATTTTGTCATTGTATTTGCCCTTGAAGAATTAATAAAATGGCTCAATAGTTCTCTATTTCTAGTGTTTTCATGGGTGCTTGATGTAAATTTCATTTTTCTGATTGTTGGACTATTTATCACTTAATTTCCTATTTAGGAACATTACAGTGATATCAAAGCCTAGGTTGTGGCTTAGCTGTGGGGATTTTCTACCATGAGAGAAGGGGACCAACAAAACATTACGCACAGGAGGTAGAGGTACCGGAGCAGAGAAAGAGAGTTGGAAATCACTCCAGACACGGAGGACAAGGGGAAAGCAATGGTAGCAGAGGAAGATATGGTAGAGCCCAAAAGCAGGGAGGAGATGGCTTTTCATAGCCTCTTGAAGGCTTTGAATGATTTAGCAAAGGGCTAGAAAGAGATGTTGGAGGAGATAAAAATGCAGAACCGGGAGAGAACCACCCCTAGAGGATTCTTATTTGGGGAAACTTTTGGAGCCTCCTAGCAATTTGATCACCCTTCACCCGCAGCTCAACCCCCATTAGCCAGTGGGCCAACTCAAGCTACACTGCCCTCTTTTGTGCCTATGGCATAGATCGAACTAGTAGGGGGTGAAGACCCCTCACAGATGGGAGAACACTTTAGAGAGTGGCAATCTATGGGTGCAGACTTCAGGGAAGCACTCACATTGAGAGATTTCTGCAAGCTCAAGCAGAATGAGAAGAGCAAGGGCTATAGAGGTCAGGGCATGCAGAGCTATGAGATGCAGAGGACCATAGGGAGGATGTACATCCCTATATTCGACGACACTGACAAGTGCACTGCTCGAGTTGGGGTGGAGAAGATGCATACGCATTTCTAGCTCAACCGGATGACAAAGCTAGAATCCATCAAGATGGCCACGCTGCACATGGAGGGGGAAGCCCATGACTAGTAGTTTCATGGTTTGGCCACCCTGGGGCATGCTAATGTGGTTTCATATGAGGATTTCACGAGGAGGGTGGTGGAACGCTTTGACCATATGGATTCGGAGGCCCATTTCAGGGAGCTAACCCAACTTCGCCAAACGGGCAACCCAGAGTAGTACATTTCGGAGTTTTTGCTAGTTTCAGTAATGGTCCCGGACCTATTAGATGCTCAGAGGGTATATACCTTCATAAAGGGCCTACTCAAGCCCCTGTGTGGACTGGTGAAGTCACGCAGAATCTCCACGTTGCTGGAGGCAGTTATGTGCACCAGAGATTTGCAGGGGGCCATCCCCAAGACCAGAGCACCTTTTCCTGCATGGACCCCTTTCCCCAGAAGGGGCATGATGTTGATTTTTTGTAGCATCGGATGTGCTCTAGCAATGAAAATTTGTGGAGAGGCTAAGGCACATGAGATCTCCAAGACCCATAAATCGTTTGGGGAAATTCCTCACGGATAGGGAGATATTAAAATAATTAATATTTTTAATAAGAACCTAAGTCTAAACTTAGGAAAATTAAAATATTAATGTGTATTAATATAATATGGGTGAGAAAGTTCTAAAGAACGAGGATCAAGCAAGATCTAATCTTAGCCGTTGATTAGGGACTTAATCTTGGTCGTTGAATTGTCAACAGGTAAAGTAGAAGAGGAGGCTTGAGGGTCAGTTGGAGATAAACCAAGTTGATCATTCAATTCCATTTTCTGGGGCAAGGTTTGTTGAGAAATCGATTTATTGATCTGTTGCAGCGAAGGGTAGTTCCACAGGAGGGGGGGAATACATATCAGAGAGGTAGAGAAAGTGTCGGAGAGACAATGTAGAGACAGTCTGGGTTGACCCAAAGGCAGCAAGAGATGACGTAGAGGCAACCAGAGTTGACGCAGAGGCTTAGAGGGCCAGTGCAGAGGACGCAGGAGGCCGAGAAGTTGATGCAAAGATGATGTAGAGGCTAGCAGAGCTGACACTGGGCCGAAGGAGCTGCGCTGTGGTGTTTTTATGGGGCAGACTGAGAGCTGAGAGGCAGACACAGAGTCGTAGAGCATGACGCAGTTCTTAGAGGGTGATGCAGTTCCAGAAGATAGCTTGGAGTAGCTTTCACTGTCCAGCTAAGGAACAATCGAAGTTGTTGTGGGACCAATCATCCAGTTGCTGATTAGCCGAAATATCTGTCTCTGGAGAAAGGTACTTTTGCCAAGGAAAATATTTGAAGGGTGAGCCATTTCTAGCACCCTAGTTGTATTCAAAAAACTGCATAATAATAAAACCCTCATATCTGCTGCACTGGTTTTCTCACATTGGGTTTTTCCGGGGACAATTGTCCAAAAATAATGGTGCCCCTTGTGTTGTCTCTGTATATTTCAGTTGCTAATTTGTATATTTGTGAAGGCTGCTATTGTGTTTATTTCCTTGTTTATATGATTAAATGACTTGTTAATGTAAAGAACAAGTAGTAGATAATAAACCAGAAATAGCAGTAAGGATTTCTGATGTGTTAAGTTTAGAATTTTTGACATGGTATGAGAGCGATTGCAGATCACAAGAGGACTGAAGACGCCAACAAGAGAAATCTGAAAAATTTGTAGCATAAGAAGTTGTCCCGAGAGCCAGTGTTGTTCCAGAGCTGAAGCAGCAAGAGGAGAGGTGACACAACGCTTAGAGGGTGACGCAGAGATTGCGTTAGCGTTTCGAACCATGAGAGGGGCTAACGCAGAGGCAAAGAGGGGCAGATCAAGCCTACGAAGTGCCCGATCATCTTTCTCAGCCAAGAAGGATCGACGCAATGGCCAGGAGGGGCAGATTTAGCGCAAGCCGTGATTGAGCAGAGCTTGAAGGGCTCAGATTCTTCTGTTGGCGGGGCTAAGGGAGTTGTGCAAATTATGATTTGAGGATCTGGTGGGACGCAGTTTCTGTCTGTACAAAACAGTGTCTAAGGAGACTGAACCAAGGTAGAGGGAATCACTACCTCGATGGGTTTCTAGCCGAGGAATTCAGATTTGAGTTGCAGTCGCAAGGAGGATTGGAGAGGAGCGGATCGACAGTTGGCCAAAGGATTTCCAAGAGGGAAATCATGAATTAGAGGGAGTCTAGAAGAGGAGCAGAGATGGCAATGAATGGATTGAGGGATCAGGACAGGTTGGATGGGGCTTCCAATTTTGTCATCTGGAAGGCCAAGATCCTGGCAATCCTAGATAAACATCGCATCAAGGACTATGCCTTGAAAACCGTAGCTATCCCAGTTGACCTAAATGCTAATGAGAAGTATGAGGAGGTCGAGGTGAAGGCGAAATGCATGATCCTTGAGAGGGTCGAAGATCATGTCATACCACATATTGCTGAGAAGAACACAACAAGAGAAATGTGGGAGGCCTTGACCACCTTATACTAGGGCTCTTCCGTGCAGTGGAAGAAGCTGTTGGAGAATCAACTTAGTTCATATCAAATGCAGAAAGGAGAGGTCATATCACTTCCTCAAGTTGCAAGGAATTCATGACCAACTTACTTCCGTGGGGTCTACACTAGATCGAACGTTTATGGTCAGGACTGCTTTGATTGCAATCTTCGAGGACTGGGAGACATTTGTCCAAAGCAACTTGGGCAGAGTGACTCTCCCTAGTTGGGAGGGGCAACTCTTCGACAGAAAGAGATCAGGAGGTTGACCAAGGTGGGGAGTAGTGATAAGGGAGTTCGAGTCAAGAAAGAGGAGAAGGGGATGCGGCTCTAGCATTTACGGGACATTAGGGGGTTCAGAAGAGGAAGAAGAAGGACATGTCCAAGGTCAAGTGCTTCAATTGTGGGGAGCTGGGACATTATTCATCTTAGTGACCCAGGAAGAAAGGTATGGGAGAAGCTTCCGATTCAAAGGCAGAGCCAGCTAAGGCGGAGAAAGAGGTCGAGATTGATGACGATTGTGCCATGAGTGCTCATGCACCTCAAGAGAAGAGGTGTGGAGACATTAAGTTGTAGTTAGGAGGACGACATGCTAGGGGCAAGATCCTTGAGGTGCCCAAACTCTTGGATCACATCTGGCTACAGGAGCCCTTAACAATAGTAGCATGATGCCTTAACAATAGTAGCATGATGATAGGTGTCGGGTGGAGCAAGGTGTGATGGAGCAACAAGGTAGTGCTAGAGTGTAGAAGTCTGTAGTAGCGCATTGGAGGTTGCAGCAATGCGAGAGGCACAGAAGAGGTTGCAGCAGCGCAGTGGCAGTAAAGGGAGCACAAGATAGCAGTAGAGGTGGCTTCAACATCATGAGGCTTTCAGACTGACCGAGATGTTAGTATCTGGGTGAAGTTAGTTACCTACTTCTCGGTAATTGAGTTGCAGTGCAACAGTTAGCAGTGGCAGTGCTAGGGCAACATGGGCAGCATATTGAGAGGGAGTTGCAATACAGATGTAGCAGTGGCAGTGGCAGTGTCATGGGCAACAGTACAGGGAGTAGCAGTGTAGAGGATGTGAGGCAGCAAGGCAAACATCAACATAGGTACTGGTGCGGAGGATCAGTGCAATGTTTCAATGGTGAAGCATTACTAGAGCACATTCCTTGCTAAGAGGGAGTGTTGATTTTTGGTAGCATCAGATGTGCTCTAGCCATGAAAATTGGTGGAGAGGGTAAGGTACATGAGATCTCCAAGACCCAGAAATCGTTTGGGGAAATTCCACCCGGATGGAGAGATATTAAAATAATTAATATTCTTAATGAAACCTTAAGTCTAAACTTATAAAAATTAAATATTAATGTGTCTTAATATAATATGGGGGAGAAAGTTCTAAATAATAAGGATCAAGCCAGATCTAATCTTAGCTGTTGATTAGGGACATAATCTCAGCCGTTGAATCGTCAACAGGAAAAGTATAAGAGGAGGCTTGAGGGCCAGTTGGAGATACACCAAGTTGATCAAAAATTCGATTTTCTAGGGTAGGGTTTGCTGAGAAATCGAGTTAGTGATCTGTTGCAACGAGGGGCAGTTCGACAGGAGGTTGGGAATACACATCAGAGAGGCAGAGAAAGTGCTGGAAAGACAACGCGGAGACAACCTGTGCTAATGTAGAGGCTTAGAGGGCCAGCGCAGAGGATGCAGGAGGTCGAGAAGTTGACACAGAGGCTAGTAGAGCTGACACTGGGCTGAAGGAGTTGCAGTGTGGTGTTTCTGTGGGGCAGACTGAGAGCTGAGAGGCAGACACAAAGTCGTAGAGGGTGATGCAGTCCTTGGAGGGTGACGCAATTCTAGAAGAGAGCTTGGAGCAGCTTTCGCTGTCTAGCTAAGGAACAATCAAAGCTGCTGTGGGACCAATCATCCAGTTGCTGATTAGCCGGAATATCTGTCTCCGGAGAAAGGTACTTCTGCCAAGGAAAATCTCTGAAGGGCGAGCCATTTTTGGCACCCTAGTTGTATTTAGAAAACTGCATAATAATAAAACCCTCGTATATGTTGCACCGGTTTTCCTGCATTGGGTTTTTCCGGGGACGATTGTCCAAAAATAACGGTTTCTCTTGTGTTGTCTCTGTTTATTTCAGTTGCTGATTTGTATATTTGTGAAGGCTGCTATTGTGTTTATTTCGTTGTTTATATGATTAAATAACTTGTTATTGTAAAGAACAAGTAGGAAATAATAAACCAGAAATAGAAGTAGGGATTTTTGATGTGTTAAGTTCAGAAATTTTCACACAAGACACTAGACCCCCACTTGAGAGAACCACCCAGGGACGGGGGCAACTGGATGATGAGACATGGAAGGACCTCATGAGGATGAAGTTGTGCTTCACTTGCTGGGAGCCTTGGGCACCAGGCCATCGGTGCATTGTTGGCAAAGCACATTATATTGAGGTCTTTTCAGATAATGTGCAGGAGGATGAGATGGAGCGAGAGTGTGGTATGGGAGATGGTGAAAGTCCAGCAGATAGGGGACCACCACCACCACCTCCATAGGGAGGGGCATCCTTTGCCCCATCCAGGGTAGTCCTTGCTTCTTTATGTGGGGTCTTCAAATTCTCGACGTTGAGGATTAGAGGCACTATACAGGGACACCGGGTGTTGGTCTTAGTTGACAGTGGGGCTACCCACAACTTCATAGATGCCTAGTTGGTTCAGACGAGGGGGCTCACCATGACCGAGTTTGAGGGCTTTTCAGTCTCGTTACCAGGTGACCGTACCATGTAGTGCACTCGGTATGTGCTCGCTTTGATAGTAGTTATGGGGAACTACTCTAAGACGGACCATTTCTTTGTGGTCGATGTGCTAGACACCAACGTGTTGATTGGTGTCTAGTGGTTGTACTCCCTTTAGCGGGTTACTATTGATTGGAAGAAACTGGAGATGGGGTTCACTGGGCTGGATGGCAAATCAGTGGTCCTTAGAGGCATGCATTCATATCCTACCCCAGACAGTCTCAACACATAGGATGGAGGTAGTGGAGCTGAGTGTTTCAAAGGTTGGAGGATAGGTACAACCACCACCTCTAGACATACAAGCCTTGTTGGACATGTACGCAGTGGTGTTTGGGGATATTCCACTAGGGCAGTTGCTAGACAGGGGTTTGAGCACACAATTGAGCTGGAGTCCGGTGTGCAGGCGGTGATCACTACCCCTTATAGGCATCCTAAGGCCTATAAGGATGAGATTGAGAGGGCCATCAAAGTGTTATTGCCATTGCGCCATATCAGGCCAAGTTTCGGTCCTTTTGCTTCTTCGGTAGTGTTGGTGAAGAAGAAGGATGGAACCTTGCACATGTGCATTGACTACCGGGCCCTCAACAGGAAGACATTGAAGAACCGGTACTCCATCCCCCGCATCAATAAGATGAAGGATGAGCTTAGAGAAGCCAAGTACTTCTCTAAGATAGATCTACGTTCGGGGTACCACCAGATCAGGGTGAGGGATCAGGACATCCCCAAGACAACTTTCCGTTGCCATTATGGGCACTTCAAGTTCCTGGTCATGCCATTTGGATTGACCAACGACCCGACTATCATTCAGTCATGTATGAACCATGTGTTCCAGAGGCAGTTGAGGAGATTTGTGTTGGTTTTCTTTGACGATATCTTGATTTACAACAGGACTTCAGAGGAACATCTCCAGCACTTGGGGTAGGTGCTGCGTATTTGGGAGGAGCAATAATTTTATGCCAAATTGTCCAAAGTGTGAGTTTGGCCTGACAGAGATGCTCTACTTAAGGCATATCATTGGTGCAAATGGGGTGAAGGTCCATGAGTAGAAGATACGAGCTATCCGTGATTAGCCAGTACCCAGAGATGTGACAGCATTGAGGGGCTTCTTAGGCATCTGCACTTATAACCGAAAGTTCGTCAAGGGGTTTTTGCAGTTGACAACTCCCCTGATAAATTTGAGCAAGAGAGGGGCTTTCACATAGACATATGGGGCACAGACAACTTTTTATCGCCTCAAGGAGGTGATGAGAAGCTGTCCCGTTTTACCACTTCCAGAATTTTTCCAGCCCTTCACCGTGGAGTGTGATGCATCCGGGGAGGGAGTTGGAGCAGTACTATCACAGGATGGGCACCCCATTGCTTTTGAGAGTCGGAAGCTCTTACCCCATGAGTGGTCATATTCTATATATGATAAAGAGATGCTGACCATCGTGCATGCATTGGCCAAGTTCTGACAATATTTGGTGCGTAATAGGCTTCGGGTGAAGACTGATCACAACAATGTTCATCACTTCATGGGGCAGCAGGGCCTCAACGACAAACAACAGAGATGGGTTAGCAAGGTGCAGGCCTATAACTTCGACATAGAGTATGTGCGGGGAAAGCACAATGTGGTGGTTGATGATCTATCACTGAGACTCGCAGGCCTATCACTCATTAGCATCTGCCATGATTGGAAGGCCTAGTTATTGGTGGAGTATTCCAAAGACAAGAGGGCATGCAAGATTCTAGAGGGTACCGACGCAGATGAGTGCTACTGAGTGATGGATGAAGTCTACTACAAGGGGCGCATATTTCTGGTGCTCAACTTGCAGTTGAGGAAGAGAGTGCTCCAGGCAGCACATGCCTCGCCATTGTCAGGGCATCAGGGGTTCAGGAAAACATACATGGTAGTTAGGGAGTGCTTCACATGGAAGGCCCTCAAGGGGGACATGCTGAAGCATGTATAGGAGTGTGAGGTATGTCAGAGGAACAAGGGGGAGTTGATTCACCCTACAAGATTGTTACAACTGCTTCCCATCCTCGAGGGGAAATGGGAAAGTATCTCCATGGATTTCATCATGGGGCTCTCCACAGTACAGGGCAAGGACTGCATTTATGTAGTGGTCGATCGGTTGACCAAGTTTGCCCACTTTTTCACCATCCCTACCAGATATTCGGCTTCACAAGTCGCAGAGCTGTTCTTTAGAGAGATCTTCCGGTTACATGGGCTTCCTAAGAACATCATGAGTGACAGGGATAATAGGTTCATGGGAGGCTTCTGCGAGGAGCTTTTCAGGTTGGTTGGTACCGAGTTCACCCCTCGCACGAGTTACCACCCCCAGACAGATGGCCAGACAAAGCGAGTTAGTCAGTGGATGGAGGGGTACCTGAGGAACTACGTGACTGGGCAGCAGAGGGCTTGGATCTGGTGGCTACATTTGGGCGAGTATTGATACAACACCACCCACCACATGTCCATTGGTATGACTCCTTTCCGTGCCTTGTATGGTTATGATGCATTGTCTTTTGTTGATGTTGTTTTTGGAGACAGCCGGGCCCCAAAGGCCAAAGATTGGATCCAAGAGAGGCAAGACATCCTCAAGGCCCTTAAGGATAACTTAGTGACAGTGCAGAACCAACAGAAGGTGTATGCAGATCGACACCAATCAAAGAGACATTTCAAGGAGGGGGATTTGGTGTACCTCCAGTTACAACCGTACATGCAATCCACATTGAAGTAGAAAGGGGCCGAGAAGCTACAACCCCATTTTTATGGGCCATACAGGGTGGTCAGGGGAGTTGGGGATGTGGCTTACGAGCTGGAGTTGCCTTCGGGGAGTAGGATTCACAATATATTCCATGTTTCATGCCTTAAAAGGTGCCGAGGAAGCAGGTGACAACAGTAGTAGAGTTACCCCATTGGATGATGAGGGTCACTTGGTTTTGGAGCCTGAGGCCATTTTGGAGATGAGGGATAGGAAGCTGAGGAGAAGGACCATCAGGGAGTTCTTGGTACGCTGGAAGAACTTGCCCGATGAGGATGCCACCTCGGAGGGTGAGCACATTTTGGAGCACCCAACTTTGAAGTTGCTTGAGGGCAAGCAACATTTGGGAGGGGAGGACTGTCATGTCCCTTCTCAAAAACATTCCTAACAGGCTTATCTCTACACAATTTTGCATAATTTTGCCAAGGAAAAGGAGCCAAGCAGTTTCGACTTAGGGACTTAGGATAAATTTCGGCCAGATTAGTTTGCTAGTGGAAGGTGGGGGCCACCCACGTGGGAATTCGTACTAGGCAATTTGAATTGCTTGGAGGGAATTCGTATAGCTGTTGGAGGGGCCCACATGAGGCAAAGGAAGGCCCACGAAGTCATAAGGAGGAGCCTCTCACTTGGTCATTCATTCACTCTTGTATATTGAATTTTACTTGACTATTTTCTTGAGTTGCTTAGCTGAATCAATTGGCTGTTCAACCACGAATCTCTCAAGCAGGAGATTCAACCTTGCCTTCGGGGGACTTTGAGTGCCACCCTAGGAAGGAAGTTCCATAACATCTTGAGGAGTCTCGGGAAGTATCTACAACACATTCATTCAACTATCTTCAAGGAGTGCATATTTTTGGGCCAACAATAGAGAATATGTAGTAGAGGTAAGGGCTACCTTGGGCCAACTATTAGCCGGAGTAGCCAGGGAATCTGAAGGACATCATTGGGTCAGCATTTAGGGGGAGTTTTGTGGCAAGAGAGAGCAACAAACAGGTAATTCGAATTCCAGGCTTGGAGGACAATGTAGAGAGCTAGTCCAGTGAATTTGTGGGTCTCGAGGGGAAGAGCTACAACCCAAAATCCCAACTGGGAAGGAAGGAGATTCATAGGGGGGATCATCTTAGTGATTTGGGGTAGTTTCCAGGAGGTCTTACAACTTCATTCTAGCAGGCCGAGTTTTGCAGTTGTAGCTGAGGTTGGGCTCCTTGGGGGTCGAATTTCAGAAGTTTGAACCAGACCAAACCCTTCTTGGGTTTTTCTGGGTTTTGCTAAGGTGCAAGGAGCTGGAATATTATAATTTTCTGTGCAGAAGAAGCAGTGATTCCAGCCCCTTGATTTCAGCAGACAGTGAAGTTTCTGGGTAGCGCAGTTCAGTTTTGGTGCAATAGTTGGGGCAACCTTCAATTCAACATTTGCTCACCTAGGTTTTGTCACACTTGTCATTAGAGACAAGCCCAGGTGCACCATTCTATTTTTTCATTGTATTTTCCCTTGAAGAATTAATAAAATGGCCAACAATTCTCTATTTCCAGTGTTTTCATGGGTGCTTGATGTAAATTTCATTTTTCTAATTGCTGGACTGTTTGCATGCTTTGTTTATCACTTAATTTCTTGTTTAGGAACATTACAAAGAGCTAATGGGTTTTCCGTTGAACCCCTAGTCTTCTTTTTCATTGTGTTATCTAATCCCTTCTTGATCTAACAACATCTTTAGAAGCGCGTAGAGGATTATTTTTGAATCATATCTTGAGCGTTTGTGGAAGTTTTTGGTTGAACCAACCAACTCTCAAGCATAGAAGTGGAAGAACCCACATTGATCTCTCTCAAAGGCTTGCCATAAGACATATTTTAAAGGGAGTTTCCTTGCCATAACTTGCAAATATCTTCATTTATTTTTTATCAGATCTATTTAATTCATGAGCTTTATTTATCAGATCTAGGTAATTTAGAGCTATATAATTTTTCCCAATAGTAGAGGTGTCCTCACACTCTTTGGGCTAGTGAATTTGTAATTTTTTTGTATATATTCTAACCCGTTTGTATATAAATAAATTTTCCTCTTGTATATACTTGGATCTCCTTATCTATCCTTGTGCTGATAAAAAAAGAAGAGGGTTTCACTTGAAAATTTGTCTTGAAATTTTTTTGCAGGTGGATCTTTGAAGATTAAATGAGATAATAATTTTTTGAAGCCTAAAAGTTACCTTTGATTGTGGATTAAACCCTCTCCTCTCTCTAGGCTTGGACAAATCCTAGATGGCTAGGGTTTGAGGATAATTCCAAGCTTGATTTTGGGAAGTTGTCCAAAATTCTTGTGGCTTAGGAAATTAAGATCGATCTTTTTGGGAAGCCGTCCAAAATTTTTTAGGCCTTTTTCCTTTGACTGCAAGCCTAGGAGAAGATCCTTCCTCTTCTTGTGCGAATTTTTTCTTTGGATGTCAAAGACTTGAGCAAAATAATTTTTGTGAAGAGAGAGCTAGATTATTATTGGAGGAATTTCCATTGTAATTTCATCCTAAAATTTTGTAAGTAATTTTCTTCTAATTTTCTTAGCTTATTGAGGAAGGGTATTTGTTCTTGAAACTATATTTTTTGTAAACCCTCCTCTAGATCCAAGCCCTCTCTTCTCGCTAAGAGGGTTTCTCTTGTAATTATAATAAAAGAAAAAAATTTCTTTGAGGGAGCTTGGGGTTTCTTCCCCTTGGTATCCCACCGCCTCATTTGGAAGGAGGACCTCTTTGATGGTGGTGACTAACTTGTTAGTTTATATTAGTTTCCTTGCTCTTTTTCATCATTTAGTTGCACTAGCATTGCTAGATCTAATCTCATTTTGCAAATAGTTTTAGTCACTCATCATTCACTTCATCTAAATTGCTTTTATTTTCATTGAGTAATTTCCGTTTGCTTCATTGATCATTGGCATAAACTAGTCTCATATTGATATCATAACTTGTGCTCAAAGTTTTAATTTGCCTATCAATGTGAAATGGTATCTTGCTATTGACAAGCCTTAAAATATTTCACTTGTGAAGCATCTCATTTCAAATTGTATCTCACTTGGAGTATTTGATTTAACTTAGTATCTAATTTGCATTTTAGATCTCTCTAAAGTTTACCTCCAAGCATAAAATTGGTTGATAGACATCTAGGACAACCTTCCCTAACTGTCATTCAATCTCCCTAAATTTGAGTTTGGAACAAAGGTTAAAATGTGTGACCTCGCAGTTCTCTTGTGGTTGAGTCTCTTGTAGGAACAAAGACACACAGGTTGTATTGAAGTCCTTAGGGGGCATCGTTAGTGAGGCCTTAGCCTTCTCACTTAGCCTTCTTGCAACCAACTCACTCTTTACGAATTTGAAGGAATTGAGGGGAAGTCAAACCTTAGATTAGGGATTAATTAAAATTTACCGAGACCACTTTGTCTCTCACATTTCATACACACTTGTTTACTTCTTTCACACAATTGGTTATTGTATAGGTTAAGTTGTGAGCATTTCATCAAATTTGCAAGTATTTCATTTATATTCTTGTACTTGTTCATTCACGTGCTCTTGCCAATTGTCCTTTAAATGTTATTTCATCATAATTGAGCATATATCTCTTTAAATTACAAGATCTATTTCCTTGCAAGTTCGAAATGCTTTTATTGCTCATATCTCAAAGTTATATATAATCTCTTGTGTGGTTCACTAACCTCTTGTCTTGCAGCTTCTCTAATTATGCAACTTGTTGATCTTCTTGATATATCATATTTGCAAGTATTGTGAATTTATTTGTGAGCATATATTTTTTGCAAGTATATTTGGCACTAGTCTAATTATATTTGTCTTGCAGGATATCTCATTGAATATAACTGAGCTATCTCCATTATTGATTATTATATGCTCTTAATTATTCATACTTGCTAATCATTCTCATTTCAAGATATAGTTCAAGTTGTTAAATTGGTGAAGCCTTGACTAATCTCATTAACATCATGATCTCCTAGAGCTTGTTATCCCTATCAAGTTTATCTCTTAAAATCATCTTTAGGGACCACCCCCCTTGGTTTAGCTAGGAGGGAACCTAAACAGAGAGAGTTGGGAATAGATGACAACCCCTTCTCTGAGCGTTTCGCCTCTAAGGCCACACCTAGTGGGATTTAGGACTTTTCCCTTGTGAAAACCAAGACTAGATCTGATCATGGGAGATCTTTGGTTCTCAAGCAAACTATCCAAGGCTACAGTGCTCTTCTCCAACTTCAGCGGCTTCCTCAACATGATAACTTCAGCTTCAAGATTTCCAACTTGGCCCTCTTTTTCTTTTAACTAATTGGCCATAACATCCTCTATCCTTTTGGCTTCTTGAAGTTGGATCTTTAGGCTGAAAACCTCTTCTAACTGTGTCTTGAGGTTGATAATGTCTTCCTTTGGCTTAGCCTTCTTGTCATCGTAGATCTGCAAGTGTTTTTCTTTCTTTGCATGCAACTGTTAGTCTACTAACTTCAACAGAGAATTTTTCAATAACATCTAAAGTTGACTCATATTCCGCTTGAAGAAGCATTATTTTATCACATTCGTCAACATGACTATTTGAATTAGCAAGATGAACATCAGATCTATCAAAATCATAACTCAAAAGCAATTCATCTCTATTTTTACCTTCAGATTTGCTATGTTGGAGCACGCTAAGTTTTGCTGAAGCTTCATTTTCTGATTTGTCAGCTGCGTTATTCGAACTAGGTTGACTGATCTTCTTGGACTGAGATTCTTGCTTTTAAGCCTCCTTTTTCTTCTTCTTGACCTCTCCATTGTTGCTGCTATGACCTCCAAACAACACTTGTAGTCTGTCCCAAATATCCTTGGCAGATTTTAGATCTCATATTTTCTCCAAATCTGCATCATGGAGGTTCTCATAAATGATGCATCTTGCTTGAGCATTTTGCTGCATCACTTTAGGTGAAAGTGGATCCTCGCCACACCCTTCATATACCAACTTCCAAATGTTAGATCCACAAGCCTATAATTGACATTTAACATTTTCATGCGATACTTTAAATTTGCAGCAGTGAGGATAGATACTCTTGAAGGATTCATTCAGAAAAGAATTTCAAAATTTTTACCAACACTCCTCAGATCACTCTCCAATGATTAAGCTATAACCAAGAGCTTGGCTCTGATAACACTTGTTGGAAAGTTAATGCTTTGATACCACTTGTTGGAAGCTTTGAACAATACTGAGGGGGGGGGGTGGATTAGTGTTGTGCTCTATGGATCAATTTTACTGATTTATGCCTTTTCTTACAAACCTGGTTTATTAATTCATTAGCAACATAATACATGAGAAGATCTATGCATAAATCATAAGCAACATGTAAACATGAACCATGAGTATATAAATAAACATGATCAACCACACATCAATCGACACATGGGACACAAGATATAAGGTGGAAAACCAAAGGGTAAAAACCACCATTGCCAGATAGTTTTCATCTTCCTCTTTTTATTAATAATCAAATCTTCTTTTACATATGATGATTGGCCACCACCAGTGTGCAAGCCACAACTTGCCAATCACACAAGCCACTACTTGTATGAACTTTGCTAGCCACCACCTACTGGAAGCCATTACTCCCTCGACTTTGCAGACCACCACCTATTGGAAGCCACTATTCTAAGAATCTAAATAACTCTCGTCCAACCACCACTGGACTATCCAACCACCATTGGATGGAAGCCACTAGTCCCAAGTTGTCAGGCCTCTACTTGAAGGATGCCACTACACCCTGTCACAAGAAGGCACTACTTGCCTCACTAAAGGTGCCAACCAGTGTTGCAGGAAACGTCCCCCTCGGATCAAAACCCCGATCTGTGATCCGCATGGATGCGTGGGGGAATCACCCTCGTGTTTTGGAAAAACTGAAACGTGGATCGGGTTGATAAACACGCTTCCTGCCATTTTTAGAAGCGTACGACCGATTCACGTTTTGGAAAACCGAAACGTGATTTGTACGACGGTTCGGCCGTACGAAGCGTAGTGCTTCGGAGTTCGATTTGTACGGGTTGCGACCGCTTCTGCCAGGCGTCTACTGTTTCCGCCACGCGGCCAAAAAAAATGTCCTTTTTTTTAAAACTTTTGTTCTTTTGCTTGGTTGGGGATGGGTCCACCTTGGGTTAGGGTGAGGAGTGAAGGGATTGAACCCCCATTCATCTCTTATTTTCTCCCTTTGAGTTTATGAGAGCTTGGAGAAGAGAAGAGAGGAGAGCTTGTAGGAGTGAAGGATGAGCTTGGAGTAGGAGCTTGGAGGACTTCTATCTACAAGAGCTAAAGAGGTAAGTGCAAACCCCAAACTCCGTCATTTTTTTGACATTCTTTTTTGTATTTTTCTCCTCCCTTTCCTACTCTTTCCCGTTTTTTACTTGCTCATTTAATTTCAGGTTGTCCACCACCTATATCCATATTCCAAGATGGTGTTCTTTTGGATTCTATGTATCATTCCACTTTTGGTTTTAATGATGCCAAGGGGGAGTAGGAATAGAAGCGAAGAAGAACAAGAGGATAGTGGTCCCAATATGAGTGACCCAATGTATGATGAGGAGGCAGGATTTGAAGAGGAAAGGGATGAAGTTGAACTTGAAGGGAACACTGAAACACTAGAGGGGAAAGCTGCATTAACACCCTTGTGGAACTATGTGACCAAACTTGAAGGGGGAAAGGGTGGTGGAAGCTACAAATTTTTGTGTCCTCATGGTTGTCATGGAGGAAAACCATTTAGTGGTTCTTATACCTGTGTGAGGAGGCATCTTTGTGGGGTGATGGACAGTGATGACAAAAAGGGTGTTGTCGGGATACAAATTTTCTATTATTACTGCTTAATAATAGAAAACCCTCAGAGCTGCTGCACCAGTCTTCTCGCATTGGGTTTTTCCAGGGACTATTTTGTCCAAAAATAACTGTGTCCTATGTATCTTGTTCTTTGCTCAGTTTTCTGTTTCATGTAATCAAATATTAAAGTAGTGTAGGCTGCAAAAGTAATTTAGTTCAGTATTTAGAGAATAACTTGATAATGCATATTAAAATCAAGTAGGTGAAGTAGATTCAGATTTGCTGCAGTAGGGGTTCCTTAAGGATTAGGAATTTTCACAAAAATAGGTCAAGGAAAGGGGTAACTCTTGCCTTGACTATTGCTCCATCTTCACATCAATGCACTCCAAATGGTGGACCTCCTTCAACTCTTACCTAGGAAATGGCATCCTCCTTGAAGTCAATCCCATTCCATGTCCACCTTTATCACATGCACGTGTGGATTAATGTGTCTTCCTAGGAAGTGTCTCTCCTCTTAGGGTTGGAAGCACCTAATAGGGCTTTTAAATAACCATCTAAAGCATACTTGTGGTAACTCGCTTACAAATCACCAACTAGAAAGACGTTTGAAGGAAAGACTTGCATGAAGTATTTTTATGCCTCTAGCATTAAGTATGGTCCATTATGATACTTTTATGGTTTCTTTACTTAATGATGTTGATCTCATTTGATCTTGAGGGTATGTCTTAGGCAAATTCTTCTAGATACATTGTATATCCCTTGAGGAATGATTTGACACTTCTAGAGGGTATTTATCCTAGCATGAGAGCACTTATGACCTTTCACCCACAACATTGTCCCCATAGAGATGACCATTGGCTTTTAAGGAGGTCTCACATGGTTATATGATACCTTCTACACCTCTAGAAGTTGAAACAATGAGCATGGAGGCTAAGGCGTTGCCAGGATTGATGATGTACCCCAGACCACCCAGGACACCCCAAGGTTGGTGTTTCACTTTTTTGATGGCCATTTCTTTGTTCCAGAGTCTAGATGAGGATGATGATGATTTGAGATACTTTGGGAGGGTTGGTACACTCTTCATGCTGATGTCATGCCCTAGTCTCTCATTGTCACCCTTGCAAGCCCTAGTTCTCTTCTTTCCTCTTGGATGCAATGACTCTTTAGGGTAGCAAATTGTCTTGGGGAGGATTTGTTTTGCATGGAGAGACTTTCCTGGATTTGATGAAGTGATGCTTGAATGAATGGTGTAAGTTTGATGCTATTTTTCTTCCATTTTGCTATAATTGTTGGAATTGGGGTTTATCTTGTGCCGTATTAATAAATGCCATATTTTTATAAACTTTTGTTTCTTCATATGCATAATTTGTCATCAAATATCCATCAAGGGAACTAGATTGCATCCCTTGACCTTAGGTCTCCTTAAAGTGAAAATCGCTAGGGTTTGGTAGGGAGCTAGTTTATCTCTCTCACTCTCTATCCAAGGTCCCCTTCCATTGACCTCGTCCTTTTGACTCCATCTACCTAGTTGATTGAAGGAAATGGTCCTTGTGTGTCGATCAACTTAATCCATTGTTTCTTATTTTATGGTAAACAAGGGTTAGGGTTTGGTAAAATCTGCATTTTATAGCTTAATTTCACGTATATGTTATTGTATTGAAATTAGGCATTGCATCTATAAATGTTAAAAAGGAAAAATCTTTCATTATATACATTTTCACCCTTTTTTTTAGGGTTGACGTTTAGGGTTTGTGTGCTGTTTTGTGCATTTTCAGCCATCAAAAAACCTAGTGTTGGCCTACCTCTTGTTAACCTCTTCAATAGCCTTGGACCTTTTGTTGATATTACCTTTAATAGGCTATTTAAATTGCTGTTGTAAGTGTTGCATACTGTAAAAAGTGCATTCTCCTAAAGATCTTAATCTATAGCAGCAATCCATTATTTGATGGTGGCTAGTTGGAAGGCTAACTTGCAAATCTATAGAACTTACCTCGGCCTCCTATTCTTAACCGATAGTTTCCTTCGTTCCATCATCTCTCTATCACCCTAAGCCTTGCTTTATTGAAGACCTCTCTAGGGTGTATCAATTAAGAAGCTCATTAGAGAGCCATTTGGCTTAGGATTCCTTAATCATCTAACCTCGAAGTCTTGTTGGGGAAGCCTACATTGTGGGTATAGTATCCAACCACAAAAGAATAGGGGAGGAGTCACTGAGGTGACTGGCGACTCAGCTCAATTTTACCCTTGACCTAGAGTGCCTAGTGAGGCTTTGCACTAGGCTGCTAGATTTTGTGGTAACAGCACTGTAGTTGCAATATTATGTATTGGATGAAGAGACATTTCCAAGGAATTGCACTATTTTTTAACTATGTGATTTGATATCACAAGTTACATGCATTCAGCCATTCATGGACAGTGTTATCCTCTAGAAAATGATCTGTTTTGTTAGTCACTTTTATAATGAAAATAAAGAGATTATATGCTCTAGACAGAAATATTATGTGTAGTATTAAAAAATGTATGCTTTCGTTATTCTTGAGACTAGGGGTTTTCTGCAATGTAAATAATGAGCTGACTTTTCTTGCTTTTTATAGAGGTTCTTTGGGCTTTGGAGAGGAGGCTTTGCAATCTCTACCTGGTAATGTTGGGCAACAGGTATGGCTTTGCATTTTTTTTTTGTAGGTGGCTGGACATGGATATTTACTCTCTTAATGTCACTTATGTAATTACTCTGATTAATGGAGTAACTTTTGTTTTTTTTTTAATATCTTGCTCAGGATGTGGCTGATGTCTTAAATGCTGTTGATCTAGTAATTCACAAGGGACTTGCCCTCCCAACAAACATAGTAGTGCTTGGTGGGTCACACGGAGGGTTTCTTGCAACCCATTTAATTGGCCAGGTAAGTTGATCTGTGAAAGATGTCTTCCGAAAAATAATGAGGCCTTAAAACTAAAGGTCAAGCAGGAAATAAATTTTAGCAACACAATTTTACTTCCTATTTTAGGATGTGTTTTGTTGATTGTTGTTACATCCTGCTGAAGCGAACTTACATTTATCTATCTTATCTTCTGCTTTATTTTTGCATTCCATTCCATGCATGGTACTAGCAAAATGTTGTACCTGTTTCTTGAATGTCTTTTATGATCTAAGTTTCTATGACTGAAGAAAATGCTACACATACTGTCTCTATTGTGATTATCACTGATGTTTTAATTTATTTTGACTTGAACACCACTACTGGCCTGTTTCCAATTTCTTTCTCTTGATCTTTCTGTTTGAACTTTAAGCTAACCTTTTTCTTATTTCCTCTTTGGCACGAGAAAGAAACAATGCTTCTTCAGTCATGGAGGCTGTTGATCTGCTTATTCAATTTTTTTTCTTCAATTTTTTTTATTTACTTGGAATGAAAGCACGGGAAACCCCGGAGTACATCCCCACATATCTTGGATGGTAAAGTGGGTAAACCATTGGTCCTAATTACAGGCCCTCGCGCCAAGGAACTAGCAACAATATCAAAGAACTTCATGTCTGGCTCTAGAGTCTAGACCACTTGAGCTAACCCTTGGGGCTATCAGCTTATTCAATTCTAAAAATCCTTATAGTATAATTTGGAAATGGGAGAAACCATAGCAAGAGAACAAGAGATGTATTTATTGTTTCATTCCATCATAGAAATCTTTACGGTATAATTGGAAAGCAGAGAAATTATAGCAAGAGAATGAGAGATCTATTTATTGTCTCTCAATGCCTTCTTTCCTTGAATCATATATAGTCTTATCAGTATTGATTTGCAATGTTCAGCCTTTTTCTCATGGGGGTTGTTTACATTGTACCATATGGATGACATTCTCTGATTCTTCAAGGATATTGATTTCTGACATTGTTCCATTCCCTCATTCACAAAATGTTAAGGGCCATGTTTATTTGTATGGAAAGGTGTCATATATCCTTTCTTGTATTGAAAAAATAAAAGGTGTCCTTGTTGTTTATATCTGGGGCTTAACCTATTGGAATAATTGTTATATTAGTCATATTTGTAATAACCTAACTTAGGTATGTAATTTGTAACTAGTTATTATTAATGATAAAAGGTATATAATTTGTAACTACTTGTTATTATTAATGATAAAAGGTATATAATTTGTAACTACTTGTTATTATTAATGATGAAAGGGACACATAAAGAGAACCAAGATTGCATAGATAATACGAAAGAAAAGCTTTTTTTATAATGAGTTACAAGCTGGTTAAGTCAATCCACTTTATTACTGTAGGATAGACCAAAAAGCACATGAAAATTGAATAGCATCAATAACCAAAAGTCCAAGGGACTTTATTAATTCCTATGTATGATATCTATATGACCATTATAATTTGATATTTACTTCAACAACCTCCCTCAATGATCAATCTTCTAACTACACCAAGCTTATGTTAGAACTTTACATATTTTTTAGGACTCAATGGCTTGGTGAAAATGTTTGTAGTTTGGTCCTCTGTGGGATAGTACTATAACACAGTAGATCCATCCTCCACAAGCTATGTGATGAAGTGGTAATGTATCTCAGCATGCTGGGTATGCTTGTGAAGATTGGATTCTTAGCTAGTTTGAGCACCCCTTGGTTGTGATAGACTAGCGATGTTGGCTCAGTTTGTTGCATCTTCATTTCTGAAAATATCCCCCTGAGCCAAACTGCCTCACATGCTCCTGTCACTGCTCCTCGATATTGTACTTCCATTAATGAAAGGTCTACCGCATGCTACTTCTTGCTGGTCCATGTGAATACACCCGTGCCAAGGTTGAATAATATCCAGATTTTGATTCTTTATCATCCACAACTTGTCCAATCTATGTTAAAGTTCTAAGGGCTAGATAGTTCTCTGTTGTAGATAATTGCATTTTTAAACATTTTTCACATTACATTCATCTCATATCATCATAAGCAATTATATAGAGAGAACATTAACATTAGAAATGTAGTGGAACAGTAAAGAACATTAGAAGAAAATCATAAACAATAGAGACACTAGGATTTTTGGTCAAAGACCAGGGCAAAACCCCACCGGGGACAACCCATAATCAATTCTTCTTCTTCTTTGATATTCATCAAATGTTCAGCTGAGATACAAAGTACAATTATAGTGAGACACAAGTCTTTAAACATCACCAAGCTGGATTCAACTGCAAAGAAGGGATATTTCGTTGGTTACAACAAAACATCCGAGGCATACAGGGTCTATATTCCAAGGACTAGAAAGGTCGTTGTGAGACGGGACATTAAGTTTTAGGAGGAGAAAGCCTTTCGTAGATCTCGCGAATTGCCAGCAATTGATTAGAGTCAGCAAGAAGAAGCTCTAACGATTGAACAACAATCTCAAGTCCAAGGTACAAGTACAAGCATAGTGACAAGTATGGCTACAAGTGCAGAGGAGAGTTCGTAGAATAAGGAGCAGGAGCATGGTGAGGAGCTTGAAGCTCCACCCACTTGAATTGGCAGGAGGAATCACAAGGTGCTTCAGAGATTGAGAATGCACAAGAGTTTGTAGGAGCTCCTAGATCGAGCACCAGGGACAGGGGACCACTAGAAAGATATTCAGGTTACAAGGCAATGATGACTCAGCACGTTGACAGTGAGCCTCCAAGTATGAAAGAGGCTACACAACAATAGGTGTGGTAGGATGCTATGGTGGAGGAGTATATCTCCATCATGCTGAACAATGTTTGGGAGGTGGTGCCTAGACCATTGGATAGGACGGTGGTTGGTTCTCATTGGATCTTTAAGATCAAGCACACTATAGAACGCAACATTGAAAAATTCAAAGCCAGGTTCATGGCCGAGGGTTTCTCTCAAAAAGAAGAAATAATTGATGAGGAGATGTTTGCTCCATTGGCCAGGTATACTTCCATTAGGGCCGTGGTTTCACTTGCAGCATATATGGGATGGAAGATTCATCAGATGGATGTCAAAATAGCATTCATAAACAAAGTTATAGAAGAGGAGGTGTACATAGAACAACCAGAGGGCTTTGAGACGCATGGGAGGGAGACCCATGTATGCAAGTTGAAGAGCGCGCTATAAGGACTCAAGCAAGCTCCCAGAGAATGGTATGGTTGTATTGACAACTACTTGCAAGAGATGGGCTTTGTGAAGACTGAGGCAGATTCAAACCTCTACTACCTTATGGTTGGAGGTGAACTCTCTTTCTTGTTTTGTATGTGGGTGATCTATTTTTGACTAGGTCACCATTGCTCATAGAAGACTGCAAGAGGGACTTAGCAACAGAGTTTGAGATGAAGGATTTGGGGTTGATGCATTATTTTCTAGGACTCGAGCTATGACATACAAATGAGGAGATCTTCCTTGATCAAGGGAGATACACTATGGAGATCTTGAAGAAATTCAGGTTGTTGGATTGTACATCCATGTCTACACCTATGATAACCAATTGGAAGAAGATTGATGCATCTAAGCAAGAGGTAGTGGACCCCACCTTCTATAGACAACCTATTGGCGCTCTCATGTATCTGGTCAACACAAGGCCAAACATTTGATTTGCGGTCAACACTATTAGTCAGTTCATGGTGGAACCAAAGAGGTTGCATTGGACAACAACGAAGCATGTGCTACGGTATCTACGAGGGACAATTGAGTATGGGTTGAGAGGGATATGGTGTCAGGTTGATGGGCTACACTGATGAAAACTGGGCGAGTAATGTAGTGCACAGGAAAAACATTTTAGGGTGTTGCTTCAACATGGGATCAGGGGTTGTCTCTTAGTACAATAGGAAGTAGAAGTCGGTTGCATTAAGCTCTGCAGAAGCAGAGTACATGGTAGCAAACATGGCTACATGTGAGGCCATATGGCTTTGGAAGATGATAATGGCATTGTTTGGTAAGAGGATGGAGTTGACTAGTATCTACTGTGATAATCAGAGTTGCGTCAAGCTATCTGAGAATCCAGTGTTTCATGATAGGTTGAAGCACATCGACATTAGATACCATTTCGTCAGCAACTGTGTACATTGTGGATAACTTCAACTACAATATGTTCCCACAGATCAGCAGGTTGCAGACATTTTGACGAAGGCCTTGGGTAAAGGAAAGTTTGTTTTCTATAGGGATAAGTTGGGTGTTGTGTTAAAATTGTGATGTTCTATGCTGTAACAGTTAATTATTACAAAACTTATTTTTGCTGCAATATTAGTTAAGCAATTGTAGATAGAACATAAACCAATTGCACAATTGAAAACAACCATGAACAAGATAAGACACAGAGAATTTAAGCCCAATGACTAGGGAAAAACCCACAAGGGGAAATCCCAACCAAATTCTTCTTCTATTAGATATCAATTGTTCAACAAAGATACAAAAAACAATGAGAGATCAAGAGAATGAGTAAGTTCACCCAAATCTAAACAAGCTGTAGCATGAAGATCACGGGTAGCAAATATTGATGCAAACATTGAATCAACCTTCAAATTCTGCTCTTACTCTCCAAGTCTCTCTCCCTCACAATCTTCTTCAAGTCTCTCCAACTCTCTTTCTCAAGTTCGAATCCTTCTTTCACAATGCACAAGTAGTGAGAATGAGATGATATAAGATACATATATAGGAGGAGCAACAAATTCTGGTCATAAAGAATGAGCAATACACATGCCTTGAGGAGGAGTTACATATGCCATTTAGGGAGGTACACATGCCTTCGTAACTTATGCCATTAAGGAGGTATGCATACTTTTGTAACTCATGTCATTAAGGAGGTACACATGCCTTTGTAACTCATGCTATTAAGGTGTAAGAGGATTCTTTTATGACATGCTTTTATTGTGAGTAAGAGGAATATGCCATGTCTTAATGAGTGCATAAGAGAGTAACGTTTGCATTAATGAAAGCATAAGATAATCTTTTATGACAAGACTAATGAGAGTGAAATGTATCCATTGAGAGAGAGAGAGAGAGAGAGAGAGAGAGAGAGAGAGTTACGATGTGCTATGTGAGACATAGAGGTATGAAGTGATTAAGTGATGAAGGTAAGGTGATTTGAAGTTCCTTTTAATAATAATAATGTCATAGTATCAGAAGGATAATAATAAAGGTAATGCTAATATTAATGATTAAGTAAAAAATTGAACTGTTAAGATTAATTAACGATAAGTTAAGTGATTTTCCAACATCTATACTTGATTACCAATTGATGCAATGTGATTTACTATTTTTGGAAAGTCATGCTTGAGATGCTAGACATGAATTTCTAATTTTAGAAAGTCACACCAGAATTGTCAGAAATGAAATTTTATTTAAGGAAATTCATTCCTGAGCTACCAATTTTTAACACTCCGTCTCAATTAGGGAGGAATTTCTTTCTGTAACAAAGATCTCTACTTTCTATGCTCATCTTTGCTCATCTCTGATCATCTCTACTTCGGAAGAATGATGTCACAATCTAATGAAGAAGGATCATCATAGGGGAGATTCATCTATCTCCTTATATCCACTGATCTTCCCATCTTGACACAGGCTTGTGGAGATTACCACTTGTCAACACATGACAAGGATCACGCTCAACCAAGCTTCACCATAAGTGTCAAGTGGTAGAACACTTGCATCCACAGACTTTGGGGGAATTACCACTTGTCAACACATGACAAGGTTTGTGCACAACCAAGTCTCACCTTTTTTTGGGGGAATTACCACTTGACAAGGATTGCGCACAACCAAGTCTCACCTCTGCTTGGGCGGATTACTAGTTGTCAAGGATCACACACAACCAAGCTTTACCATGTCGATTGGCCGGATGGGTGGTACTCCCAACAAGCCCAACTTGTGGGTAGGATGCATACTAGGGTATACTCTTGGCAAGTCCTAGACTTGATGGTAGGGGGGATTACCACTTGTCAATACAAGACACGAATCACACACAACTTACAGTCAAGAGTTCCCTCAACCCCTAGAGCTCTCCTGGCTCCATTCCCAACTTGGGACCTGAAACAAGAGGGAAGAGTCGAAGAGCATAGCTCAGTGTTCTCGATCATCCATGACCACCCCCACCAAGAAGGGTCGCATCTGTCAGTTCAAGCTGCTCTCTGAATACCAAGAAATTCCCTTTCAGAAAACGCTTGGTAAGTATGTTAGCTATCTGTTCATCAATTGCAATATGTAGTCTTATTGCTTCTATCTGCATCATATCCCCAATATAGTGATATTTGATCTCAATGTACTTGGACTTGTAATAGAACACGGGATTTTTTGCGAGACGAATCCCACTCTTATATATACAGTATATTACTGTCGTATCTAACACATGCTCAAACAACGCTCCAAAGAGCTTCCTCAACCATACTACCTCACAACTAGCCATGCTAGCAACAATGTACTCGACTTTCGCCATGATAAGGGCTACAAACTTTCATTTTTTGCTCATCCTAGATATCATGGTAGATCCCAAGCTAAAGCAACATCCAAATGTGCTCTTTCTATTAGCAGAGTTACCAACCCAGTCAACATCAGAGTACCCATGTAGTCTCACATCTCTGGTAGTATATCTCATTCCAAGATTGATGGTCCCATGCAAGTATCTCAGCACATGCTTTGCAACAATGTAGTGTGCATGTGATGGATTAATCATATATTGGCTTAGAGTATTGACTGCAAAACATATGTTCGGTCTAGTGTTCACTAAGAACATTAGTGCCCTAATCAATTGTCAATACTCAGAAGGATTAGCCAAATCGGGTCCTGTAGCTTCACCACATAACTTTTTGAAATTCATTTCCATTGGTGTGTTCATGGACTTACATTATGTCATACCAAATCTCTCTAGAAGCTTGACAACATATTTTCCTTGAGAAAGGATATCACTAGGTTCTTGCCATATCTCTAGGCCCAAAAGTATTGCATCAAATGAAGATCTTTCATTTCAAATTCAGAAGCTAACTCCCTCTTACATTGGAGGATAAGAGATTTTCCACTAGTCAAGAATAAGTCATCAACAAATCATACCAAAATCAAAGGCATACCTTGGACCGTCTTGAAGTAGAGATTTGGATCAATATTGCTTTTGGTAAAACCAAGCTTCATCGAGAAGCTATCAATGCGAGCATACCAAGCTCTTGGGGTTTGCTTCAATCCATAAAGAACTTTCTTCACTCTACACACATGAGTTTTCTTGTCATGCACTTCAAAGCCTTCTGGTTGCTCCACAAATACTTCTTCCTTGAGGAAGCCATGTAGAAAAGTAGTTTTCACATCCATTTGGTGAAGAGTCCATCCCTGGCTAGCAGCTAGAGCCATAATGGATCAGATGGTAGTATATCGAGCAATAGGTGCAAAAATCTTATCATAGTCTTCTCCCTCTTTCTGCGAGAAGTCTCTAGCCATAAATCTAGCTTTATATTTTTAAATATTGCCATCCTCACCATGTTTGATTTTATACAACCATTTGGAAGTCACAATAGACTTACCTTTGGGTCTTGGAATTACTTCCCATACAACATTATATATGATGGAATCATATTCTTCAGCCATTGCATCTTTCCATACTTGATCTTTCATTGCTTGTTCAAAAGTGCATGGTTCGGCCTGAATAATGTTACTCGTGGCTACAACGTATCACTGAAAATGACAAGGTTTCTTGCTTTCTTTGAAAGTTCCTCTAGAGGAAGCATGTCTATCAACATCCTATAGAGTGTTGCGAAGCCATAATGGCCTCTTTCTAGCAGGAGGTTCACTTGGAGAAGGATCCAAGGGGTCCATGGGCTCCATGGGTTCATCAACATGATCAGGTTTAGGTTCAAGATCTTCTTGAGCATCCAAGGCATCATCCTGATTTTCAACATTAAAAGGAGGAGGACAAGTGTCTCTTGCCTTTCCTAGAGTTGCATCTTCATCAAATGTTACATCCTTGCTATACTCTATTGTTCTTTGACTAGATACGTATATTTTGTAAGCTTTAGAATTTTCATAATAACCAACAAACTTACCTTTTTTACTTGAAGCTTCCAACTTGGTCCTCTTTTCCTTTGGCACATAAAAGTAACAGGGAGGCCAAAGATCCTCAAGTGCCCAACTTCAGGCTTTTCACTAGTGAAGACTTCTTTAGGACATAGACAACAATGTTAGTAGCTTCTCCCCAAAGAAGATTTGGTAGCTTCTGATCATGCAACATAAATTTGACTGCTTCCATGATGGTTCCGTTCTTTCTTTCGGTGGTTGACAACTAATCATTGATTTTTCATATCCTCATGCAGTATGCTTGAATGGTCTCTCCTTTGTTCATCTTAATGACCTTGAGTTGGTTGTTCAAAGCAAGGATTTGACTCAAGTTGTTTACTTGATACATTCCAATCAACTTGTCATACATTTCCTTAGATTTCTTTAGTTTGAGACATAGGCGATGAGATGGTCTCCAAGAAAATCAATGATAATTTATTTAGCCTTGACTTCTCCTTTCGTGTGAGAGCAACATTCAAATTTTATGGTGGTTCTGCTACCTCACCTCCAACATATTCTAGTACATCATGTTCCTCAAGAGCAATATCCAATCTTGCCTTCTTCTATGGACCAAAATTCGAAGCTGTTGAAAACAACGAGAGGGGGTTGAATCAATATTTCTTAGCAATTAACACTTTTTAATCCTTTTCAGAGTGCTAGTTAATCTTTAGTTATTATTATTGTTCTTCTTCAGATAAACATAAGCAATAATCAACATCAGGCAACATGATACAACAACGCAGAAAGATAAAATAGTGGACATAGAGATTTTAGGTGGAAACCCCCTCCACGTCAAAAACCACCGAACGCTTCTTAGTAATTGTTTTCTTCTTCTCTTTAAAAGAAAAATTAATTACATCAACTTCTCAGCGACAACTGAAGGAGCCCATGTTAGTTTCTCTAACATTGGAGGTGTTCTAGTCACGAAACTTTGTGGAGAGGCTAAACCACATGAGATCTCCATAACCTAGAAATTATTTCTGTAAATTCCACTCAGAAGTGTCTCAATTATATTATTAACCTATTTTAAAATATTTCCTAACTCTAAACTTAGGAAATCTAGTTAATTAATCAGTTTTAATTGGATAAGGTGTGAATCATCTAGAAACTTAAACGGATCGACAAGGAATTAATCTTGGCCCTTGATTAAGTTTTAATCTTGGCCTTTAGAGGTCCAACAGAGGATTATAAGAAGTCGATGGGTAGATGGAGAATACACTTGAGACATTTGTGAGAACCATAGAGAGTTTGATTTCCTTCGAGAGTTCGATTTTCTAGAGAGCCAACGATGTTGGGAGAGTTTGAGCTTCAGTAAGGAAGCAGAGACAGTGAGGCTAGAGGAAGCTTTCCAGATTCGTCGAGTGCATTTGTAGAGAGGCAAAGATAGCCATAGTGAGGTTGATGCAGGGTTGCACAGAAGCCTCTAGAGGCAATTCGATTTTGCTGTGGAGAAGTCGAGTTTTAGTTCCAGAGGCCGAAAAAGGGTTCCAAAAGGCCAAAGAGAAAGTTTCTCAGCCATTGGCAAACAAGACGACTACAAGAGCAACTGATTAGTGCTGAGTGTAGAAGGGACTATGCTAGGGTGACATTTGGAGCCTGGATTGCCTGTGGGGTGAGGAAAATTCCTCACTAGATTTTTGCCAGTATTTTTCTCTGTAGGATAGCTAGATTCAACATTTAGTTGTACTCAGAATCTCACTGCTACATAATAATATAAAATCCTCAGTTGCTACACCGATTTTCCCTAGTTGGGTTTTTTTGGGACATTTGTCCAAAAATAATTGTGTTAATTTTTATGTGCGCTAGTATATTTCTCACTTTCCAACACTATTTTCTTCCACAGTTTATTTGTGAAAGTTGCAGTGTCAATTATTTGGTATATGTCGTAGCAAATAAATTGTTAAATTAATTAACATTTAGAAAAATAATTTCTAGTTGCTACATTAGGATTTTAGGCTTGAAATTTTCACATGGTATCAGAGAAGCGTGATTGATCAGCTGAGAAGCTCATAAGCGAAAGAAGGAAAATTTCGCTGTTCAAAAGGAGCATAAGGCTGAAATTTTATGGTATTGTGCAGTGCCTAGCCAGGTAGTACTAATTACTGGGGCAAGGGTTTGATTTTTAGTAGCACGGTAGCAAAAAATTCGATTTGCCCAGAATAGTGATTCTAGCAGGCAGAGGGAGCAGCGACTCAAATTTTTGCTAAGAAGATTCTTTGGTTGGACGCAGAGGGTTTTGCAAAAGCTTGCAGTAGCAGAACTAACAGCAGCTGGAAGAGGAAAGTACATACAGAGGGAAAATTTCTCTCAGGGGACTTCGAGTCTTTAGAAGTTTGATTTTCTTAGTTGTAGGTGGCAGCAACAGCTAGCGGGACCATGCATTCTAGGAGGGAGTACGAATAACAGAGCAACAACCAAGCAAAGGGAGAGGAGGAGTTTTCAACAAGTTTGTTGAGATGGCCAATGTTGGGCTTATAGATCAGGGTAGGTTGGAGGGTTTAATATTCCTAATGGAAATTTTTAATGATAAACAAAGCAAACATAGCAAAAACACACAGGAAATTACTCAAACATCAGAACACCATATTAAAGCCAAAAATTGCGTTGCTAAGCAATTTTATTGTTAAATCATGAAGTACAATGGGTATCTGGAAAGTATGCACCTAGGCTTGCCCTAGGCAAGCTAGCTAAGCCCAAGTGATGAAGATGAGATCTCCTCCAAGAGTGATAGCTGGTTCTCCTTGGCTCTGCGTTGAAATGCCCAGAAAGTGTGTTGCTAGCTGTGTAGAATTGTTGCTAGAGCCTCCTCCAGTGCTAAAAAAATCCGGGAAATTAACCCCGGGCTCTCCACCAAATACCCAGAATAACCCACTAAGGAATTGGCCATATCTTGACCTCGGAATTTTGGCCCAAATTCCCCTAGCTCCTCTAGCAACTCGCTGAGTTGGGACCTCTGTTTGACCCCTCAAATCTTCCCAAAAAATCCCGCCAAAGTAATCTTGGCCTCTCCTCAATAAACCCAAAAAAACCCAGAAAGGGTTTGTCCTAGTTTTGACGCTCCAAAATTGATCCCAAATGCTTGGCCCTCCTCCACAAGTAGAAGATGGAACCTGCAACAGATTATGTATTTGCTACTCTTCCAAAGTGCTGGAAAATTCCCCAAAATAGTTGCAATCTCCAACAAAGTACCTCCCCGGACTCCACCTCAAGTCTAAACACCAAAATCACCTCACTTCTCAACCTCCCAGTCTGCCTCCTCTAAGAATTGCGCAATCCCGGCACTGCTGCTGCTGAGCCTCTCCACAAGCTCACACTTCCTGTTGCTGGTACGAACCAGAATAGATGGAACTCCCTCCTTGGGTTGGCACTCGAAGTCCACAGAAGCAAGGGTTGATATTTCTGCTCGGAAACACTCGTGTGCTAAACAACACTTGCAAACTTGGCTTCCGCTCAAGCGTGCTATGTCAAAGACGATTTTCTCAAAGATGAACGGATGATCAAAATGAGTGCCTCTTTCTCTTTTTATCAAAGAGCCTCCAAGATGCTCATGTGGGCCCAACTCGACTTTCCTCGACCAACTTCGCTCCAATGAGAGTGTGTTGCCCATGTGGGCCACAATTCTCTATGAGTGGCCCCCACGTACCACTAGTGGCTCGATTTTCTCCTCCATCCTCTAATGTTTGAGCTAATATTTGATAAAAAATATATGTGGGGCCTCTAAACCCACACTTCCTAAGTGCTAATGTGAATTAATTCAAAATTGGCCAAAAATTGATATTTCCCTTAACAATTTTGCTAAGTGGTAATATCATAGTCGTCCCCACCAATTTTTTTTTTTTGTCCTCAAGCAATCCTTGAACAAGCATCCTCTCTAGTTGTTGCTCCCCACTATCACTGCAAAATGTGCCAGGGTCCCAAATGTGCCACTAAGTCGTCCCTGACCTTTGCACTATCCTGACATGAACAAATCCTTTAGTACCAGGATTTGAGGCCATCCCATCCAACGTGAAGCTCCTCTCACTCCATTCACTATCCTGCCCAGTGCAAGTACCAAAAGTTCCTTGCAAGTGCATACCATCAATGAGTAGGAGATCGTGATAATGTGGCACTATGCCTAACCCCTCGTGAAGCTGCCCTACCACGTAGGTCATCTCTTGCACTCCAAGAGTATACTCTTGAAGATATCACCCAATCCCTGTAGGGATAGCGTCTCGCTCACGTGAGCTTCTCTTGATATCATCTTGCTAGCCCACCTGCCATGCTAATGAAGTCCCCCACTTCATCAGTGACTCGCTAAAGCCTAATGGAAGATCTGCATGATCTCCCCCTATAGTAGCCAGTTCATCCCTAAAGGTTATTGAGCTGTGAAGAACTGTGATACTCCGGTCCCCTGCCAGTCCTAGAGTGGTGCCACCATGCTGACGCTGCGTTACTCTAACTATGATATACTCCCCATTGTGCACAAACTTTATCCTCCTCTCCTGAGGCCTAGTGGAAAAAAATCTGTGGGAGCCAAGCTCATCCTACCTAGGCATCTCCATGATGCCAATATCTATCCCTCCATTGCCAATCTCAACCCTAAGGAACAACAGGATAAGTCTGCCTCGTCATGCAGTGGAGGTCTTAGTGATCCCCCTTGTGTCAAACCCAAAGTGAACTGGATCACCCTCTGCCATGACTCTGCTCATCACAAAGTGGAGTGATCCACCTGCCAACTGGATCCTTAGATCCCCAAAACACACGGGGATCTCATAACTCCCACTCCTCACAAGATGTCGTTGCGTAGCGCTGCGATCTGCTAGAACCCATCTGGTCCTCATCTCTGACCCTTGTATGTATCCCTTGGGTGGACCCCAAGTATTAGGAGTATGTCCCACACATGCGAACCTACTTTGCTCCGGCTAGATCACGCAGTGAAATCTGCTATCCCAACTCCTAATTATACACCTAGACGCTGCTTGGAGTTTGAGTACCCTCCTATAGAAGAAGTCTACCATCCACCATCCCTCAAGTGTGAATCGAGTGGTGGAACATATGCTACCTCAACAATCAACCACACCATCCCTAAGCCTGTCTTCGACAACTCGTGCACCTACCAGGTGTCTCAATTGGAGAGTCTCCTCCTAGCTCATGACACATGGTGTCTCATCCAACTGTCTAGGGTGAGCCTCCCTTGCCCCGTTGCCTGAATGAAGAGTGTCAAGGGGCAACAACCAAACACTCTGTGACTGTAAGCAACACTGGAGGATGATGGGTGGGTATATCCCAAAGGATATGATCAAAAGGTTGCCAAAATGCTCAAACGGACGACACTCTCTTTGCCTCAGATCTGCTGATAATCCCCCCGAAGCCCTGTCTCCACTAAACATGGTGTCCTCAAATGCTCTACAATGTCCTCATCGATCCTAGGTGAGTTGCATCCAATGGTACGCTCAATGTCCTGGTCCATAAGTCTCCTTGGAGGCAACGCTCCAAGAGCCCCCTGCGTTGCATAATGTGTCACTGCATACCACCAAGTATCACTATACTCCTCGACATGCCATTGTATGCTGCAACCTATACCTGTACACCATTGGATACCCTCGACTATGGCTATACCATCTTGTATCATCTTGCGTCCTGTCTGTGTCAAGGCACCTGTCACTTCCCCACGTGTACTCAATGTGATGTAAGGCACTCCTACTCCACAACACATTCCGACACACTACAATACACCACCATGCACCTCCATGTCCACCTGTAGTCCACTACTCAATGCTAGATGCTCCTACACATCCCTGGATGTGATGGCCTAGAGTTGTGTCTCTACATGTCGGCCCAGACCTGATCGATATCATCACCTCCACCATCGCATCATTATACCAGTCGAAGAATGGATCTTCACTCCAAATCCTCTCGGAGGGATCCAAGAAGTGAATCTCCCTATGTGTTAGCAGTGATGCCACCACTGCTCTATCCCTCTGCAACCTTTGTTCCCCACACAAAAGTGAAGAGTCCCTAGCTCCATACAAGGCACTGTCTGGTGGCCTGCCAATGCCACCTCCTCCGACAATCTCCAACTAGGGTATGTTGTTCACCTTGTGATCCCATGTACAGACGTCATACCAAGACAACCAAAGGAGTCTGTCCATAAACTGGTTGGCCACTGGTGCTGACCGAGACTGCCTTAGCGAATGTGCACACTCAACTGCTAGGTCAACTGTACCATCCAAGTCATAGTTAACCGACATACCCTGGAAATGATAGGTAGTCCCACCCGGATCCTAATGCCAGTCTGGGCTTCCGATATCCCTAGTGCCTGGAAGCTCTTGCTGAGCTACACTCGGGTCCACCACCATCTCCATAGCCCACTCCATAGGGTTCCAACTCTGAATCTCTTTCCATCGAACCCCAACATGCGGATGGTGCGCCTTGTGCAACTCCGATCATCTCATCCCACTACCCAGGTCAACACTTGAGATCTGACTAGGTAGCTCCGTCTCTCTCTCCCCAATGGGCAAAAGTGACCCAACAGTGCTGCTAACCTAGTCATCCCCTCTGGTATGTCTAGACAACTTCACCTCTCTCAATCCACTGCGTAGGGGTAGGATGATAACGCTATAGACCCTGTCATGGTGCCTTTGAAGCAAACTGTGTTGAAATCCCAATGTGTGGTCTCTATGTCGCCCCTCATCAATGGCTAGCCCAGAGGATGGCTGCACATCCTTCTCCATCACGGGCTTGATATGAGCCTCTGACTACTCCGACATGGACGATTGAACATGCAAGACATGCTCATCAGTCAACTATAGGTGGCTGTCATTCTGAAGCTTTGTCATAGACCTGGGTGCCTCATCAAGGGATACCTCAACAATGGATGTGTGCTCAACTGCCTCCACCAATCTGCCCACTGGGGCTACCAAAGGAAACTCCAACAAAGGTGACTCCTAGGTGTATCCTCGTGCTTCTCTTGCTTGCCATTAACCTCATGCTCAACTAGCTAGGATGTATCTACGACATGTGGAAAAAGTTATGAAAAAATCGGGATTAAATCTCCAAAATGCGATTTTTTTGGTTGGTCGATTATATCAGCTGATTTTTGCTGACTTTTCCCAGTTGAAAAAGTCGGGATTAAATCGAAAAAGTTGGGACTAAATCAGGAATTTTTCCAAAAAATCATGAGGTAGTTTCTTTAACAATTTTTTATTTTTTTTTGAAAAAATTGGGATTTTATTGAAAAAGTTTGGTTTTTTAAAAAAATGAATATTTTTGTTTTTTTTGTTTTTAATTTTGCTGACTTTTTCAAAAAACCCCAGACTTCAACGACTTTTTCAATTTCTGGACCCTTGCCGATTTAATCCCGACTTCGACTTTTTCCACATTGATCTACGTGCCCCTATAATCTGGTGTGCCATCAACCTCATGCTCAACCTCCTCAGGCTCCTGATATCTATAGCCAGGTCTCCACTAGCAAACCTGGTCTCACCCTCTAGCTGTCCCTGGTTTTGTCAACTTTCCCCATATGATGCAGATGGCTGCGTCCCCACGGTCTGTGTACCTCTAATGTCTCTACTGTAAGGATGAGGATGGATCTGGTCTGTCACGCTCCTCAACTGGATCAACTTCTCATTGTTCCAAGTGTGGAAAAAGTCTGTAAAAAATCGCGATTTAATCCTAAAAATGCAATTTTTTAAACTAGACGATTTAATCCCCCGACTTTTTGATGACTTTTTCAGAAAGGAAAAAATCATGATTTAATTGTTATACTCCCGATTTAATCAGAGTCGACCCAAAAAGTTGGCCTTCCTCCCAGGCCGCGGATAAAGAGGCCACAAAGGCGAAAATGATATAATTTTCTGTTGTTTAATCTTAAGGCAGAGAGTGGAATCTTTCAAACATAGCCCTAGAAATTTGGTGATAACGTTGTGCTGTGCAATTTGTTTTGTTGTTGAATCTTAATTTCGAGCGTTATAGTTGGTTGGTGTTACTGAGAAAATTAATTGCTTAGTTGCTATATTTTGTTGAATGTTGAAACATATATGGCTATTATTGGTTTGCTCTTGCTGGATGTTATGTCTGCAAAACAATAGGGATCTATATGAGATGTGCAAAAAAATACAAAGAAGGGACATTAGCCAGAGGCTAAGCTATCAGAAGGCTGCTATAAGAAACTGAGAAGACTATGATAAAGAAGTGCATATCTACCTCGACGAGCATGATTGTGAGACATAAGAGCAAGAGGACAAGGAGTATCCAGACTAGCAAGCAAGGAAGTGTAAATAGCTGAAGAACATTCCCAAGAATCAATACTGTTATGATCATATTTTTTGTGGATAATGTTGAAAAACATTGGCAATAAAATGCACTTAGAATGCAGACTGCAAGGGTGTAACATGCTTTTAGTGATCAAATTCACATGTAACGAATGACATTGTAGTAAAACACTGAAAACACCTCTACACTATGACTTCAACTCTAGATGTTAAAAAAAATAAAAATAAAATGAATAATTGTGTTTTTTTAATTTTGCAGACTTTTTCAAAAAACTCCAGACTTTAACGAGTTTTTCAACTTTTGGACCCTTGCCAAATTAATCCCGACTTCGACTTTTTCCACATTGGTTCCAATGAATTCCACCCCAGAATTCCTGCATACTGAATTTCCCTTGAGCCATGGGTTTGTTTACGGTTTCACCAGTCACTGTGCCTACATACCCAAATCTTCCATGATCTTACTATACCCACAGCTGGGCCAAGATCATGCTCCGATACCACTATAATATTCCTATTGGAAATTTACAATGATAAACAAAGGAAACATAACAAAAACACACATGAAATTATTCAAACATCAAAACACCATTTTAATGCCAAAAACTGTGCTACTGAGCCATTTTATTGATAAACCATGAAGTACAATGGGTGCCTGGAAATCATGCACATGGGCTTGCCTTAGGCAAGCTAGCTAAGCCGAAGTGATGAATATGAGATCTCTTCCAAGAGTGCTAGCTGGTTCTCCTTGGCTCTGTGCTAAAATGCCTAGAAAGTGTGCTGTTGGCTGTGTAGAATGGTTCCTAGGGCCTCCTCTGGTGCTCAAAAAATTCCGGGAAATTAACCCTCGGCTCTCCACCAAATACCCAAAATAACCCACAAAGGAATTGGCCAAATCTTGACCTCAGAATTTTGACCCAAATTCCCCTAGCTCCTCTAGCTGTTGGCTCAGATGGGACCCCTGTTTGACCCCTCAAATCTGCCAAATTAATCCTTGCCTCTCTTCAATAAACCTAGAAAAACCCAGAAAGGGTTTGTCCTAGTTTTGACACTCCAAAATTGACCCCAAATGCTTGGCCTTCCTCCACAAGTAGAAGATGTAATTGGCAACAGATTTTGTGTTTGCTGCTCCTCCAAAGTGTTAGAAAATTTCCCAAAATAGTTTCAATCTCCAACAAAGTACCTCCCTAGACTCCACCTCAAGTCTCAACCCCAAAATCACCTCACACCTCAACATCCTAGCGTGCCTCCTCCAAGAACTGTGCAATCCCGACGCTGTTGCTGTTGAGCCTCACCACAAGCTCGCACTCCCTACTGCTGGTATGAACCAAAATAGATGAAACTTTGTCCTTGGGCTGGCACTCGAAGTCCATCGAAGGAAGGGTTGAGATTTCCGCTCGGAAACAGTGATGTGCTAAACAACACTTGCAGACTTGGCTTCCGCTCAAGCGTGCTATGTCAAAGACAATTTTCTCAAAGATGAATGAATGAGCACAATGAGTGTCCCTTGCTATTTTTATCAAAGAGCCTCCAAGATGCCCATGTGGGCCCAACTCGACTTTCCCCCACCAACTTCACTCCAATGAGAGCGTGTTGCTCATGTGGGTTGCAATTCTCTATGAGTGGCCTCCACATACCACTAGCTGCTTGATTTTGTCCTCCATCCTCTAATGTTTGGGCTCATATTTGATCAAAAATATATGTGGGGCCTCTAAACCCACACTTCCTAAGTGCTAATGCAAATTAATTCAAAACTGGCCAAAAATTGATATTTCCTTTAGAAATGTTGTTAAGTGGGAATATCACAGAGGGAGCCTCCAACTCTATCATCTGGAAGGCTAGGTTGTCCTTCCTTCTAGATGAACATGACCTGAAAACCTATATAGATAATGTGGAGCAGTACCTCAGGACCCTAATCAACTGAAGGAGTACAAAAGAGAAATGATGAAGATAAAGCAAATAATCTTGGATGGAGTTCGAGATCATATAGTTTCACATATATTTGGTAAGAACACAACCAAGTAGATGTGGGATGGTCTTTCCATGCTATATTAGAGTTCTTATGAGTAACGGAAGATGTTTCTCTGGGAGAAGCTGAGAAGCATCAGGATGTAGAAGGGCGAGAGCATAGATGGCTTCCTCTCTAGAATTCAAGAGGTCTGTGATCAACTAGCATCCATTGGGGAGGTGCCCCAACCTACAGAGCTTGTACGACTAACACTACAGAATTCCGTAGAGGATTGGTAGGTATTTGTCCAAAGTATCTTGGGCAGAGACACATTGCCAAGATGGGATAAGATGTAGGCCGATCTATAGTAGGAGGAGTTGATGCGTGCGCTATTGAAGAGTACCATCTCCTGAAGCAACAAAAAGGGTGTGAAGAGTGAGAAGGAAGAAGAAACTGTGGCCCTAGTATCCAAGGGTCCCAGTCAGGGACAAGGGAAGAGAAAAAAGAAGGAATTGTCAAAGTTCAAGTGCTTCAGATGTGGTGAGCTCGGTAACTACAGTACGCAGTGTCCTCTTTGAAAGAAGGACAAGAAGGACTAGGCAACATCGTCTACCGAGATAGACAAGTTGTGCTCTAGGTTGGAGGAAGACTTCGCTATGATGGCAGCCATACCTCCAGGAGTGAAGTGGGGCTTCATGGAGCTGTAGTCCTGAACTGTAGAGGTTGGGCAGGATCCTTGAGGTGTCCTCCTCATGAATCATTACTTTGCTATGAGGGGCCACAATATTCAGTAGTAGGATGGATCAGTGACAGTTGATGCAGCCATATTTTGGAGTGACAATTGCAAACTAGTAGTAGTTAGGTATAAAGGAGCATAGTGCAGTGTTGGCAACAGTGTAGAGTGGCATAGTGGCAGAGTCAGCAACAACGCAAATTCCTTGGTAGGAAATGCAGTAACTAGTAGCAGTCAGGATTCGGGAGACAAATTCATCATATTGAACACAATTGATTCAATATTTAGGATGCTTCTCAGTTGCTAGAGTTGTAGTAGCAACAACAACATATGAGAGGGAGTTGCAATGCAAATGCAGAGTTGGCAGCAACACCAATGCAGCATCAGAGTTGTGCAGTGTATGGTGGGTAGTGGCCAGACATCAACAACGTGACAGAGGGGGGTACAGAAACAGGGTGTTGTGGCAGGATGTGCAATAGTAGAGTTAGGGAGTGTTAGTTTTTGTAGCATCGAAGGTGTTCTAGTATCGAAACTTTGTGGAGAGGCTAAAACACATGAGATCTCGATAACCTAGAAATTGTTTTTAGAAATTCCACCTAGAAGTGTCTCAATTAGATTATTAGCCTATTTTTCAATATTTATTAAGTCTAAACTTAGGAAATCTCGTTAATTAATTAGTATTAATTGAGATAAGGTCTTAATCATCTAGAAACTCACACGTATCGACAGGGAATCAATCTGGGCCCTTAAGTAAGTTTTAATCTTGGCCTTCGTTGGAGGTCCAACAGAGGATTATAAGAAGAAGTCGATGGGTTGATGGAGAATACACTTGAGACATCTGTGAGAACCACATAGAGTTCGATTTCCTTGGAGAGTTCAATTTTCTAGAGAGCTGACAATGCTGGGAGAGTTAGAGCTTTAGTAAGGAAGCAAAGATAGAGAGGGGCATAGACAATGAGGCCGAAGGGAGCTTTCTAGTTCTGGCGAGTGCATTTGTAGAGAGGCAGAGATAGCCACAGTGAGGTTGACGCAAGGGCTATGCAAAAGCCTCTAGAGGCTATTTGATTTTGCTGGAGATAAGCTGAGTTTCTCTTCCAGAGGTCGGGAAAGGGTTCCAGAAGGTCGAAGAGAGAATTTCTCAGCCAGTGGCAGACAAGATGACTACAGGAGTAGCTGATTTAGGTTGAGCGTAGAAGGGGCTGTGCTAGGGTGATGTAGGCATGCACAAAAGCAGTTTGGACGGCTCACTTGGAGCTGTAGTCAGAGGTCGGATTTGCTAGTGGGGTGAGGAAAATTCCTCAGTAGATTTTTGCCAATGTTTTTCTCTGTAGGATAGCCAAATTCAGCTTCCAGTTGTACTTAGAATATCTCATTACGACATAATAATATAGAACCCTCAGTTGTTGCACTAGTTTTCCCAATTTATCAGCCCCAACTGAAAGTATACCACAATGCCCCGTGTAGGCTACGACCTACCCATGTACCACCCTGCCGCCCTGAAGTGGTCTGGAGCCAAAACCTGAAGGTGACTTCAATCATCTGCCTTACCACCCTAAATAACAGGCGGGCCACGTCTCATAATTTTTAGACTAAATTCCCTTGTGCTCTGAATCAATATAAGAACGTCATAAAGAAGATGTTGTGTATTTTGTCAAGTCCTGGTAGCCACTAACCATTGTACAACTTGCTCAAGCTGATCATTGCACATTATTGCCCAAACTGATCACTGCAATAATACTGCCTAAACCAATCACTGCACAACTGCACATCACTGTCATTGCTCAATTGAACATCACTGTTCAATCACTTGCTCACATAGGCCACTGCATATCATAATTGAACCACTGCATATCATAATTGAACCACTGCACTGCACATGAATAGATGAGCATTCATAAGCTCACAAACTAGATATCAAACATCACTGAACTAAAAACCTTGTACTGCTGCAAATGCTGAACCTGAATGTTTGATAATGGCATACTCCAAGGTGCCTTAGGTCATCCCTATGACTTGCTACTAATGCTCTCAAACTCTGCCCATAGAGAGCTACCAACATATTTCTTTTCACTGTTGATCACTAGTCATACATTGCTATCCATCTTCACGTCAATAAGTTGTACAACAAGATGATATTGCCCTCAAAGACTTGCTACCATGTAAATTCATGTCATTATGATAGTACACCCTCTAGGTCATCACTACAAATCCCTAGGTCATCAATAGTACAAATTTCTAGGTTATCACTATCACAGGTCTATGTACCACAATCTATGGGTCAAGTCAAAGTCAAGGTGTCGACTCACAATCAATGTCATATCTAGGTGTCAAGTCAATAGTAATGTAGCACTGCCATATAGTGTCACAGTCAAGTCTTATCAAATGAGTTAAGTCAAAGTCAAGCATCTCATTTCAGAATGGTCACTAAACAAAAAAAGTCATGTCAATCAATGTTTCACATCATAATCAACGTATTGTCATTAAAAGGTTAGTTATCTCATAGTTAGGTGAATGTCAAGTCTAACTATAGTTCATTGTAACACGTACATAAGTCATTGTTATCTTATTTCGCATTTCCATGCTTTTGTATGTTTAGTTTGTTAAGTCCATATGTCAAATTTCTATGTCAAATCATTATATGTCAAGTTCTGTGGTCAAAGTTACATCATCCCACTGTTGCATCACATAAAGGCTAACAGTGAATCATTAATACTGTCTCACTGTCACTATAGTCACAACACATAAAATCAAGTTAGGTTACCAAAGGTGAAATCATGTCACTATTATATTCTGGACAATCATCATGGTTCTGCTTTTCATATCTATGTGTCACAATCACCAAGGTTCTGCATTTTATCTCTCCTCTCATCTTGTTCATTCTCACATTTAGCACCTAGACATTTAGGTTGGTTTCCTATTTGGGTGGCGACTCCACTTATTCATCCATTCACAAGGACATACGCTAGAAGGAATCCTGGTAGCCTAGTTAACCCCACTCTCGATCTTGAAAAGGTTCTAAGAGCTCGACATTATCACGATGTTGACACCCACTGCAAAGCTAGTAGGTTCCACTTGCCTACTTTTGATGGTTCATCAAATAGTTCGGCAAGGTCTTGGGTGGAGAAGCTGGACATCTATTTCCAGCTTAACCAGATGTCAGAGGCAGAGGCCATCAAGGTGGCGACATTACATTTGGATGGTGAGGCCTAGGATTGGTGGTTCCATGGGATGGTTACACTCGGACACTCCTCAGTGACGACATATGCCGAGTTCACCAGGAGATTGATGGAGAGGTTTGACCGGAGGGATCTGGAACAACACTTCATTGAGATGACGAGGCTCAAACAAACGGGGAGCCCAGAGACCTACATTGCAGACTTCTTGAGGATTTCAGTGATAGTACCAGATCTATCCACGGCACGGAGGATCTACATGTTTGTTGAGGGGTTAGCAGAGCCACTTCGAGGTCTAGTCAAATCCACTAGACCAGCCACACTCCAGGATGCTATCAGTAGGAACCGGGACTTACAGGATGCCTTACCCAGGACCCGGACACCTTACCCCTAGAGACATGCTTTCTAGCCTAAGGGGAAGGACGTGACGATTCCACCTCCAAAGGGGAATCTAGGACGAGCACAAATTGATGACATTGCCAGGAGAGAGTTGAAGAAGAAGCGGTTGTGCTTTACCTGCCAGGAGCCGTGGGCACCAGGACATAGATGTGCTGCTCGCAAAGCACATTTTATTGAGGTCTTCTCCGAGAGCAGCAGGGAGGAGGATGAGGATGATGACGTGGAGGCAGGAGATAGTCATGCTGTGCAGGGTCCCTTGCTGCCTCCACCAGCAGCAGCAGGTGGTGCAGCTTTTGCACCTATCGGAGGAGCCCTTGCAGCATTGCGAGGAGTTCCCAAGTATTTGACGCTGCGTGTACGAGGGACAGTTTGTGGCCAGCGAGTATCAGTTTTGGTTGACAGTGGGGCCACCCACAACTTCATCGATGCACAGATGGTTGAGCGGAGAGGTATACAGACAAAAAGCTTTGATGGATTCTCAGTTTTGGTCCTAGGCAATCAGACCATGGCGTGTGCTCGTTATGTTCCAGATTTATCAGTAACGATGGGCACCTACACACTGATTGACCACTTCTTCGTGGTCAATATTCCAGACACCAACATAGTACTGGGTGTTCAGTGCCTTATCACTCTGGGAAGGTCACTACAGATTGGAAGGCCCTAGAGATGGATTGGGATGATGAGAAGACGGGGAGGAATGAGAAGATACGGGGATAGCACACATATCTGCTTCAAACTGTTTCGGCTCATCGGATAGAGGCAGTCTTCCGGAAGGGAGACATAGAGTGGGCAGTGGAGCTGCGTGCATCAGAGGCATGGATTACAGGGTAGATAGTGCACCCGGAGATACAGTCCATCGTTGACCGGTATGCCACAGTATTTGGGGAGATTTCGCTGGGACAGCCACCGGACTGGGGGTTTGAGCACACGATTGAGCTTGAGCAGGGCATACAGGCAGTGATTACTACCCCCTATAGGCATCCCAAGGCCTATCGAGATGAGATTGAGCGGGCCATTCAAGAGTCGCTGGCTCCTGGGCACATTCGGCCGAGCACGAGTCCTTTTGCTTCTTCCGTGGTGTTGGTGAAGAAGAAGGACAGCACATTGAGGATGTGCATTGACTACAGGGCCCTGAACAAGAAGACACTGAAGAACAAGTACCCCATACCCATGATCGATGAGTTGAGAGGAGCATGGTTCTTCTCGAAGGTTGATTTGAGATCTGGGTACCATCAGATTCGCGTGAGGGAACAGGACATTCTCAAGACCGCCTTCAGGTGTCACTATGGGCACTTTGAGTTTTTGGTGATGCCCTTCGGGCTAACCAACACCCCTGCTACATTCTAGTCTTGCATGAATCACATCTTCCGCAATCACTTAAGGAAGTTTGTGTTGGTGTTCTTTGATGATATCCTCATTTACAGCAAGACTTGGGAGGAGCATCTTGAGCACATTGAGATAGTATTGCACATCTTGGAGGAGCAGCAGTTCTATGGCAAGCTCTCCAAGTGTGAGTTTGGGTTGACGGAGATGTTATACTTGGGACACATCATAGGGGTGGACGGAGTGAGGGTCCACGAGGAGAAGATCAGGGCCATCGGAGATTGGCCGGAGCCGAGAAACGTGACAGAACTTCGGGGATTCATTGGCATTTGCACTTACTATCGAAAGTTTGTCAAGGGTTTCTCACAGCATGCTACACCCCTGACAGATTTGATGAGGAAGGGGTCATTCAGTTGGTCGGATACAATGCAACGAGCCTTTGATAGGCTCAAGGAGGTTATGAGCCGCTGCCCAGTGGTTGCATTGCCGGATTTTACGCAGCCATTTGTTTTGGAGTGTGATGCGTCGGGAGAGGGGATCGACGCAATGTTGATGCAGGGAGGTCACCCGATAGACTTTGAGAGCCGGAAGCTCCTTCCGCACGAGAGGTTGTATTCTATATACGACAAGGAGATGCTGGCCATCATGCATGCATTGGCCAAGTACCGACAGTTTTTGGTGGGTAACAGGTTCAGGGTGAGGATTGATCACAACAGCCTCAAGTTCTTTTTAGAGCAGAAGCAGCTACAGAAGAGGTAGCAGAAGTGGATCAGTAAGATCCAAGCATATGACTTTGACATTGAGTATGTCAAGGGCAAGAACAACGTGGTAGCAGATGCCCTTTCACGTAGACCAGCCACGTTGTCTCTTATGAGCTTGGACGCAGATTGGAGGGCTTGACTCCTAGTAGAGTATTCCAAGGATAAATTTGCATGTGAGGTTCTGGATGGGTAGGTGGCAGATCACAGGTACAGGGTGGTCGATGAGATCATCTACTACAAGGACCGGATCTTCTTGACTGGGGGATCTCAGCTCAAGAAGAAGATACTTCAGGCGTCACATGATTCACCATTGGCAGGTCATCAAGGGTTTACCAAAAGCTACAAGGCCATTATAGAGAGGTTCTCATGGAAGGGCCTCAAGGAGGACATACTCCAGCATGTTCGGGAGTGTAATGTTTGCCAGAGGAACAAGGGGGAGATGAACCATCTAGTAGGACTATTGCAGCCTCTTCCCTTTCTGGAGGGGAAATGGGAGTGTATTTCGATGGACTTCATCACGGGTTGCCCATGGTACAGGGCAAGGACTGCATCTTTGTCGTCGTTGATCGGCTGACAAAGTACTCACACTTTTTCGCCATATCCGCACACTACACAGCAGCGCAGGTGGCTGAGCTATTCTTCAGAGAGATTTTCAGGTTACATGGTCTTCCCAAGACCATCACCAGTGACATGGACAGCCGTTTCATGGGCGGATTTTGGCAGGAGCTTTTCCGGTTGGTGGGGATGGAGTTGACACCGAGTACCAGTTATTACCCACAGATAGATGGGCAGACATAGATAGTTAACAAGTGGCTGGAGGGCTACTTGCGTAACTATGTCAGTGGGCAGTAGCGAGCATGGTTGAAGTGGCTACATCTGGGGGAGTACTGCTACAACACTACACATCACAAGTCCATTTGTATGTCACCATTTTATGCTTTGTATTGATATCATCCCTTATCTTTTGCTGACGTGATGTTTGGTGCTAGCAAGGCTCTGAGAGCCAAAATTTGATCCAAGAGAGTTAGGATATTCTCCGAGTTCTCAAGGATAATATGGCTACAGCTCAGAACCAGCAAAAGCTATATGCTGACAGGGGTCAGGTGGAGAGACAGTTTGAGGTAGGGGACTTGGTCTACCTACCATTATAGCCATACCGACAGTCATCATTGAAGCAGAAGGGGGCTGAGAAGATCAAGCCCCGCTTTTATGGGCCATACAGGGTGATACGCAGGATTGGACAGGTTGCGTATGAGTTGGAGCTGCCCCAAGGCAGCAAGATTCATAAAGTCTTTCATGTATCATGCCTGAAGAAGGCATTAGGGCAGCATGTGACAGTGACAAATGAGCTACCACCCACGGATGATGAGGGGCATTCGGTGTTGCAGCCAAAGGCTATTATTGATCCCAGGGAGAGGCAGGTACGGAACAGGACAATCCGGTAATTCTTGATGAGGTGGAAGAATTTGCCGGATGAGGATGCCACTTGGGAGAGTGAGAAAATTTTGCAGCATCCATCACTTCAGTTGCTTGAGGACAAGCCACATTTTGCTGGGGGAGACTGTAGTATTCCTAATTAGCCATGGCTAATTGGAATATTCGATTTTGCTCAATTTTGCCTTCTATAGTTATTTGTAAATAAAAAGGTGAGAAAAAGGGGAAATAACTCACTTTTAGAATAAAAGTCACTTCCTAGTAGCAGAACATTGTGACTTAAAGGGGAGACAAGGGGGCCAAAGGACCATGCAGAGATGGGGCCCATGCAGACACTTGGAGAGATTGCGTAGATGGGAAAAGGACCACGTGGCAAGAGGAGATTACATTAGAGGAAGTGAGCCTTGGGATTGAAAGAGGCCAATGCTATAAAGGAGAGAGGAGCCTCCTCATTTTGGCATTCAGTGATGAGCATTTGAGCTAGTCATTTCGACTTGGAGCATGCTCGCTGTTTAGCCTGGCTGCAACACTGTTTAGTGCACTGAGTGTCTCCATTCGGAGATCTCATCTTTAGTCCCGGGGGACTTCGAGTGCCTACTCGGGAAAGGTAGTTTCAACAGTCTTTTTGCAGTAATTTTGATCTTTGGTATTGAGGTGGAGCTGAGAATTAGAGGTCTGCGCAGTCTTGAGAGAGGGACGCAGTTTTTCTGGGAGCAGTTTCGGATTGGGGGTTTGTGGAGGAGTTGAGCTGGGAGATTGAGCAAGAGATCAACTCTTGCATATTGGAGGAGTTTGGCAGAGTTTGAGGCTGTATTTTGGAGGATTCTACTCAGTGGCAGTGCAGAGCCTTGAGGGATTGTGTGATTCCCTAAGGGGGTGATTTTCGGGGGTCGGCCATTTCAGAAACGCTTTCTGGATTTTTCTGAGTTTTTTGAGTAGAGGCTGATTCCAGAGTTTCAGCATTTTCTGAGGAGGGGAACAACCCCAAATCCTCGTTTGATTTCCAGCAGCAATAGCAACACGACAGTTTCCCAGCAGCATTCATGTAGTTCAGAGAGAGGCCATTCCTTTGCTATTTTGAGTGTATTTCTTCACTTGCCTGGTGCAATTTTAGGTGCCATCTTTTCTGATCACCTCTTGTACTCATTCCATTACTCAGTATAATAAAATGGCTTAGAATTTCTCTTTGCATTTCTTGAGTCTCTGCTTATATTTCATGTTTCCATTATTATATGTTGCACCGCTGTTATTTTTATCATTTTGAGCTTCTCGGTTATTTTATCATTTGTGCATATTTAGTTGGGGTTTACTGGGGTTTTGGGGAATATCTCTGAAACGGGATATTACATTAAGGAGTTAACCTGATTAGTAAGAGAAATGAAAATTGAGCATGGCAGACAAATAGGTGAAATTCAGAATTGGTTAATAGGGATAGAAATAATGCGAATGCAGAATGTGCCACCCAGGAATAAAAATAATAATAGGAGTAATAATAATAATCCATGGCCAAGAAGTAATCCCCTGAGTGATCATAGGCACCCTACGCCGCTTGATTCTGCCAACATGGTTAATGAGGCTGTCCCTTTCTGTAGACCTAGTGAGAGTTTCCATGAAGAAAGTACATGTGAATTTGCTAGAAGAATCTTGGAAGAAAGTAAGAATCAACTGGATAACAAAGCAAATCAAGAAAACTCTAAGGAAGGCCGATGTGCAGACATGGTTTCTTCATTGTTCACCATTAATACCTTCGATGAAGGAAATGACCCCATTACTCAGGAATATGGTGAAATACCATCATAGGAACAAATTCTAGAGCTTGCCAAAAGCAAAGGTTACACTTATCAAAGAAAAGGTAAGGGCCAAAGTCAAGATAAGCAAGTCTAATTTGCACTGAAACAGATACGGATACAGAGTTTGAAATGGATACGACAAATTTTCAAAAAATCTGGATACAATATGGTAGAAAACGACACACACACACACATGTATATAAAAAAATAAGAATTTCATATTACCATTCATTCAGAATCTAGATTATATCTAAAAATACATAATCAATTATCATCTATCATCATCAGCAATTTTAGCGTAAACATTGTCATCATCATTAATGATTATTATAACATTCATGATTCAACATATCATCAAGTTTCTGTTTCAAATTTCAATCATCAACATGACAAGTTACAACATCATCACCAAAATTAATAATGCTTACTACATAGTACAAAGTACAAAATGAACTATCACTGACAGTGTACTTTCATTATCCATAATTCGTATGGTTGTTCAAAAGTTTAAAAGTTAAAACACCATCATAAATTATATTTACATATCATCAAATATGTTTTCATTCTTGTCACTAAGAAGTTCCACTTCCTCTCCTGAAGTAGGAACATTGCTGCCATGTCCAATTGAAGATCCACCTATTGGTGACTCCGCATCAAACAAAGTCATATGAGATCTGGCATTCAATGTCATATCCAAGTCAGGCAACTCTGGTTCCACATCCCATAATTTGGCGGCCCCAAATTTGTATTCGTTTCTCTTGTGTGCTAGAAGGCAAAGGTTTGAATGAACATACACTAGTTCCTTAGCCTTCTTAGAGGCCAATCTATTTCGCTTCACCGAATGGATAAAGCCATATGTACTCCAATTCCTTTCTACTGAAGAGGAACTAGCAACCTATGACAAGATGCTGATGGCCAATTTTTCGATATGTGGAAGTTCTCCACCATAGTAGTTCCACCATTCAATTGGACTCATTGCCCTCTTGTCCCGCATACAATCAATATCGGAACCCTAACCCTTTGATACCACAAAATGAGGAAACTCTGCACGAATCCGAAACCCAATTTCAGGATCTACAAAAAGCTTTCTAAAAGCCTTTTTAAATCTTTGTGAGACTTTTGGGTTTTTTCTTGGTGCAGTTCTTTCTGGATCACTTAGCAACTCTGGAGCATAATATTTTGGATTCGCTGCATAGACCAAAAGGTGCAATGGGGTGGTCATCTTGTTCCACCTTTCGGTCAATATATCTTTTACTTCTTTGTAAAATAATTCATTTGGGTCATTCTCTTTGGCATTTATAACCACCCTTATCTTCTCTATCATGGAATCAATGCCCTCATACACCTCTCCCAAATTAAGCATATCTATGTTGAACATATGAAGCAAATCCACAATTGGCTTAGTAAATGCCAAGAGTTACTCCACCTTATCCCTCCATTCATCATCAACAACCAAATTTTTCACTGTTTGTGTTCTATCAGATTGGGATTGCCTCCATTGATTCCAAAGAGAACTGCATACCATTGATTGTAATGCATCTTTCATTTGCATAAGCCTTGTTAAAACTATGATGTGAGAAGCAAATCGTGTCTCAGCAACCTATGTGTGCCAAATTGCCAATGTTTCAATAAATTAAAAATGATAATTTGATTGAAAAAGTAGTTTGATTCACGAATCATGACATTTGAGAATCCAATTTACATATTTGAATTTAGAGTCATAGAAATTAAAATTTATGAAATAAACTTTAAAGTTTAGGTACCTTAAGGAGCTCCAACTTCGCAAATTCCCTGTAGATGCCTTGGGACATGTGGTGGTTTGTGATGAATGCTTGAATTTCTTTTGCCTCTTCAAAAATAACTTGAATCCACTCAATTTGCTTCTCCATCTTGCTCAACACGAGGTTCAATGAATGTACAACACAAGGGGGCCAAAAGATGTGTTGATAAATGCCTTCAATAATTATGCCTATTGCTCTACACACCATTGCATTGTCAGTTATTACCTAGACAACATTTTTTGGCCCCATCAATTCAATTGCTTCAATCAAGATGTCAACGATGAATTGAGAATCTTTCATCTGCCCTTCACAATCCACTGCCTTCAAAAACATTGCCCCGCTGGGCTCTGAGCAATCACATTGATCCAAGGCCTATTCCTTTGATATTTCCATCCATTAGAAATGATGGACACCCCTGAAATGCGCCATGAATTACGAATGGGGCTTAATTTAGCCTCTAAATCTAACTTTTCAACACTCAACATTGTGGTGCAGACCTTCTCATATCCAGGGCTTTTGAACCCTTTTGGGGCTTCATTCACTGCTTTTATCATCTTTGCCCAGTAAGGAGATTGCACAAGGTTAAAGGGAAAACTATTTTCATAAATGCATTGAAAATATGTCTGCCTGCAATTTCCATCTCTCGAGCATAATTATTAAAACTCCTTTCAAGCAGTCCCAAATTACACTGCTTGGAACCAACAATTGCATGAGAATGAAGTGGAGACTTTGATGAAGATGCTTCCACCCTTGTTGGGTGTTTTAATTGAAAGGTAGGATTTGCCTCATTTTCTTTAGCATCTGCCTCGTCTTGTTCTTTCTGATATTTTGCAAATTTTGCTTTGCTTAAACCATTTCCATTTGTCCCATTCTCTTTAGGTGGGCCACTGCATATTTGAACCCCATTTCCTTTTAACCCAAGTAAATGTGCTTTAACCTGTATGTATGATCCCTTATACTCCTTTTTACACTCACTGCAAATCCATGCCAATGATCCCTCTTGGATCTTCTCATTAGTAGTTACATATTTCTAAAGTGGTGACTTTGGATCAACTTTAGGGGCATATTCAATTTCATGTTCCACTTCCTTTGCATCATGAATGGCTAAGCTTGAAGTTGCCATGAATGATGTTGATGATGTAAATGAAAATGCAAAATAAAATTGACAAATATGTATTTCAAAACAAGTTATAAGTTATGATTCGTAAGTCAAAGCTATTTTTACATAAAATTCAAAATTGTTGTTGAAACTCGATATGGCACTAGTTGTCTTCCTTCCCTTTTGTTCTAATGTCTTGACTCTTCTCTCTCAATTTGATAGTTTTCCTTGATTGAAAGAGTTGTGGGTACATCTCAATTAAACTTTTGCTTGTGTTTCGACTATCTAGGCCACATACCTTGGGCCCTCTATTACGAGGTGAAGTCAAGTGTTTCACTGATTGCCTTTAATTATAAAACAGAGAATTCCAACGAAGACATAATGCATTGCCCTCCTCTAACAAAACAAAGACATAATGCATAAATTTCAAACTATATTTTGGCTCCTAAGCATAAATTTCAAACTATAAACTTGAAACTTAAAACTTTTAAACATGACATCTTAGGAACATACAGTTGGTTTAATGTCTTCTCGAATTTCGAGTTGTTCTTTGCAGTCATTAACATTGCCTATGAAATAGGGGCAGAGTAATTCTGAAGGAGGTTTTTGCAGGAGTTGTGAAGGGGAGTCGGATTGGAAGCCAATTTGATCTGTATATGTTAGCCTTGATGGAGTGGAGAAAGAAGATTAAGTTGTTAATTTTGAAAATGTAACTCACAATGAAAATGGCCACTCGACACTCACAATGAGCAGCTGACACTCACTCTTGGCGGCGGCTTTCAGTCTCGGGTTCGACAGTCACAGTGGCGACTCTCAGTCTCGGTAGTCGGAACTCACTCTCGGCGACGACTCTCAGTCTCGGGTTTTACACTTACAACGACGACTCTCAGTCTTGACTCTTAATCCCGAGTTCCGCTGCCAACACTGACTGAGACTCTAGTCATATTAGCAGCACACTTTAGTCACATCGGCGACGAAAATTGGAAAATGGACTCCAGTCACAATGACGACACTCCAGTCACCGCAGCGGCGAAAATCAGAAAATGGCAAGTCGAAAAGGCAAACCGTTGGAGTAAATACTAAATAGGTTAGGTTGACAATTAGTTAAAAAAATTAATAAGAAACCCATTCCGGACGGCTTGAAATCATAAAAGTCGTGAAATGTGTTTTCTCCTAGCCGGATCTGTTTCGGAAATGGCAATACGTTTTCACTGTTCACGGAAATTGATCATTTTTCTCGAAAAGCACCAAAAAAACGTTTTACTTGCCACCTTTCCATTTCCGTAAAAAAATATGCCTCTAAAATGTATTGACATTGTTTTTCACGCATTTCATACCATAATCCGGATCCGAAACGACGAATGATGTTTCCGGGGTGTTGGGTAGGCGTTTCTGGCAACTTAGATTGTACTCCATTGAGTTACCTTACCTTGCAAGAATATTGTCGAAGCCCAAAGCATCTCAGAGCCATATTAAAATTTCTGAATAGGATTCAAAGTTGCCACATGCCAACTAGGGCCTAATGTCCTCATTCAAGGTGCACAACACTATTCACCCCATTTAGGGTGCTCTCAAAGCAAGTGGATCCTCCATTTGGCCCCAATGAAGTGTGTTTGCCAAACTATTAAGAGAACTCCCTTTGGTGTTTTAAATGCTAGATCAACCTCTCAAAGGGCTATGGACATTACCTTGAGAGACTTTGTTTGAAAGCTAATTGAAATTTATCATGATGATTTGATTATTATATATAAAAAAAGAAATATTTGAAAGATGTAGAAAAGATAGAATATCACTAAATCCAAATAAGTCAATATTTGGTGTAGACTAGGGAAAACTATTAGGTCACAATGTATCTAAAGATGGCATTCGTATCAACCCAACTAGAGTGGATTCCATAAAGAAAATGTGATGTTCCTTTTTTTGGTGTTCCTCATGGCATGGTTAGGATGGACTTTCAGGGTTGGAGGCAGATAGGTCACAGGTGCAGGTTTACTTCATCAGCGGGTCTAGGGGCTTTTGGAGTTGTTTCATGGGGTTTGAGGAGTTTCTATGGGATCCAATGACATTCGCTTGGCGTATTCCATCATCTGCACAATTTGTTTTTCGTTCTATCGCATTCCGACAACTTTCGAAAAATAGGGTTATTATTGTGAAAATTTCTGAATCTAACACATCAGAAACCCCTATTGCATTTTCTGGTTTACTATCTCCTACTTGTTCTTTGCATTAACAAGTTATTTAAATGCATAAATATCGAAGTAAACACAAATGTAACATTCACAAATATACAAATTAGCAACTGAAATAAACTGAGACAACACAAGGGACACTGTGATTTTTGGACAATCATCCCCAAAAAAACCCAATTCGGGAAAACCGGTGGAACATATATGAGGGTTTTATTATTAAGCAGATTTCTGAATACAACTAGGGTGCCAAAAATGTCTCACCGTAGAGAATATCCTTGGCAGCAATAACTCTATCCGGAGACAAATATTTTGGCTGATCAGCATCCGAATGAACAATCCCACGGTGACTCTAGTTGTTCCTTGTGCTGGACAGCGAAAGCTGCTCCACGCACTCCTCTGGAACTACGTCACCCTCTTCGGAACTGTGTCACCCTCTCTGTCTTTGCGTCAGCCAATTAGCTCTTAGTCTGTCCCACTAAATCATGTCAGCGCAACCTTTGAAGCTCACTGCGTCCTTTGCATCAGCCTCTATGGCCTCAGCTTCTTTGGCCCTCTACATCCTCCGCGCTAGCCTCTTTAGCCTCTGCGTCAACCCTCCTAGGCTCTGTGCCAACCCTCCTAGGCTCTGCGCTACCTCTCTGATATGTATCCTTCAGCCTTGGATTGAAATCCCTTGTTAAACTGCCCCTCATTGCAATTGACCACTCACTCGATTTCCTCAGCAAACCTTGCCCCAGAAAATCGAATTCTTAATCTCTCTTGCTGTGTCTCCAACTGACCCTGAAGCCTCCTCTTATATTTTTTTTTGTTGACGATTCAACAGCCGAGATTAAGTCTCTAATCAACGGCTAAGATTAGATCTGGCTTGATCCTCGTTATTTAGAATTTTGTCACCCATATTATATTAATACACGTTAATATTTTAATTTTCCTAAGTTTATACTTAGGAACTCATTAAAAATATTAATTATTTTAATTAGGGTGGAATTTCTCCAAACGATTTCTGGGTCTTGGAGATCTCATGTGCCTTAGCCTCTCCACCAAATTTCATGGCTAGAGCACATCCAATGTTAACAAAAATAAACAATTATTGGGCCTAACTCACTTAATTACGCTTAATGTGGCATTCCGAGAGGAATATTTGACGGAACACCTTAGTGTAATAGCTCGTTGGAAACGGAACAAGATGACCTACATGATGGAATGGTTAGAAGTGTTTTTAAGTGACCTGAGGAGGCATGGTGGTCAATTTACCCTTTTTTCATATTAAAAAAATATTTTAATAAGAGGGAAAAGTGCTCAATGATTAAAATTATAATAAAATGGGAGGTTCTAGAGGGGTCCATCAGATCTATAAAAAGAGGAGGAGGAGGCCATTAAAGGACAGCTTGAATTGTTGCTATTTTCTATTGATGAGGTTTGGAGAATCTAGTTCCCAACTTCTAAGCCCCAAGACGGAAACCCTCGGGTATGCTACTTAGTGTTGGATGAAATCCCAACATTCTTGGGGAGATTTCACTCAGAAATCTCATGGTGCTTCATTGAAGTTTGGAGAGAGCAGTTTTGCAGTAGCAGCTTGTGCATTGGAGTGGGGGTCACATAGAGCTCCAATTTGGGTGATATTTTTAGTTATAGTTTGGAGGCCGGATTAGCATTGTAGCAGATTATTTGGAGGTGTTCTCACTTATTGTTTTAGCTTGTAACCTTTCTCCCATATTATAATAAAATAAAGTTGAGTTCCTTGTTGCAGCATTATTGGTTGTTTCTTGTGTTGTTGAATTTTCCAGTGATTTTTTCTTAAAGGGGCGAAATTTTTATATGAAGAATTGTGGTTCCAGTAATTGGCAAAATCTTCTGTTTCGTACACTACAGAAAATGCCTCTCATGGAAAATAAAAAGGCTGTACAATCTTTTTTTGGTAAAAGAAATTTCATAGAGATAGTGAAAGCAATGAATGATTTGTTAAAGAAAGATTTTTGTTCAAGTGGAATAATGACAGTCAAAGTGCATTTAAGAAGGTTAAAGAAGCTATGACATCTGTGCTAGTCCTTGTTAGCCTCGACTCATCCAAAGATTCCATTCTATATTCCGTGGAGCAACCCATCGCTTTTATGACTAAAAACCTTAGGGATGCAGAATTAAAGTACACCACCACTGAAAAGCAAGCATATGCCCTTGTTCAATTGCTTAAGTATTTTAGAAGTTATGTTGGGTACTACAAGATTTTGGCATGTATTCCTTGTCCTGCTGTCAAAGATGTCTTAGAACAAGAAGATTGTCTAGGAGTTAGGGAAATAGTTACCAAAGATTCAAGAATATGACTTGGACATTAACTTATGTTAGATAAGGTGTATGTAATATTCCTAATTAGCTATGGCTAATTGGAATATTCGATTTTGCTCAATTTTGCCTTCTGCAGTTATTTATAAATAAAAAGGTGAGGAAAGGGGGACATAACTCACTTTTTGAATAAAGTCACGCCCTAGTAGCACAACATTGTAACTTAAAAGGGGAGCTAAGGGGCCAAAGGACCACGTAGAGAAGGGAGCCCACGTAGACGCTTGGAGGGACTGTGTAGATGGAGAGGAGCACGTGGCAAGAGAGAGGCTACGTTGGAGGAGGTGGGCCTTAGGGTTTTGAGAGAGGCCAACGCTATACAGGAGAGAGGAACCTCCTCATTTTGGCATTCAATTATGTTGCATTTGAGCTAGTCACTTCGACTTAGAGCACGTTCGTTGTTTAGCTTGTCTACAACACTGTTTAGTGCGTCGAGTGTCTCTGTTTGGAGATCTCACCCTTAGCCCCGGGGGACTTCGAGTGCCTGCTCGGGCAAGGTAGTTTCATCAGTCTTTTGCAGGAGGATCGATCTTTGGAGTTGAGGAGGAATTGAGCATTTTGATGACTACACAGTCTTGAGGGAGGAGGATGCAGTTTTTTTTGGTAGGAGCTCCGGATTGGGTTTATGAGGAGGATTTGAGCTTGGAGATTGAGCAAGGGATCAGCCCTTGCATACTGGAGGATTTTGGCAGGGTTTCGGGCAGAGTTTTGGAGGATTCTCTTCAGTGGCAACGCAAAGCCTTGAGGGATAGCGTAGATCCTCAAGGGGGTGAATTTCGGGGGTCAGCTATTTTAGAAAAGATTTCTGGGCTTTTCTGGGTTTATTGAGCAGAGGCTGATTCCAGAGTTTCAACATTTTCTGAGGAGGGGAACAACCCCAAATCCTCACTTGATTCCAACAGTAACAGCAGCACAACAGTTCTTCGACAGCATGGACGCAGTTCAAAGAGAGGCCATTTCCTTACCATTCTAAGTGTATTTCTTCACTTGCCTTGTGCAAGTCAAGGTGCTATCTTTCTGATCACCTCTTGTACTCTGTCCATTATAAGTATAATAAAATGGCTTAGCATTTCTCTCTGCATTTCTTGAGTATCTACTTATATTCCATGTATACATTATTGTATGTTGCACTACTGTTATTTTTATCTCTTTGAGCTCCCTGACTACTATACCCCTTGTGTGTTTTTCTCCTATACTCTTAGACAGAGTTTGGAAAGGGCCAGGTAGCCTCCAGATCTCATCCTCTTTTCAGAGGCGACATATTTGGTAAACACCCTCCCAGTCCATCTCTGGTTGGAGTTTGCTTGTGTTTGAGGGATATCCCTAAAAAGGGATATTACAGTGGTATCAGAGCATAGATCTAGCTCAGCCTGTGGAGCTACAGTCTATGACATTGGGGAAGAAGCCCTACATCCGTTACAGAGGTAAGAAATACAGAGATACCGAGCGTAGGTTGGAGAACACCTATAGAGAGGGACCATGTGTTCAGGTGGTGGACACAGAACAGGAGGAGCCTGTGGTGAACACAGAACAGGAGGAGCCTGTGGTGGATGCAGAGTAGGAGGATCTGATGGCAGATGAAGACGGGAATAGATTTGCAGACATGCTCCTCAAATCAGTGCAGGATCTGTCGAGGCAGATCGAGGTGATAGGGCAGAGATTCACGGCGGTGGAGGCTAGACAGCGTGAGAACCCATGGGTTTTGCAGGTGGGTGAGGGATCGGTTACATCCCACCATTTTCTAGAGCAGGGTGCCACTCAGCGTGATACTACTCAGCAGATGGCCTCAGATGCCCCTACAGGCTCTACCATGCCCACTTTCCTAGGAGGAGACACGGGGGGCGGAGCCCAGTAGGAGACAGAGCCCGGTCATATGGGCAATTATTTTGCAGAGTACCAGGCCTATGGGCAGGAGTTCAGGGATGCTCTCTCATTCAGAGACTTTGTTTAGCTCCAGCGGGATAGTAGACCCCGCGACCATCACAGAGGATACTGGCATTATCACGATGGAGACACCCATCGCACAACTAGTCGATTCCACTTGCCTACGTTTGATGGTTCATCAAACAGTTCGGCAAAGTCTTGGGTGGAGAAGCTGGACATCTATTTCCAGCTTAACCAGATGTCGGAGATAGAGGCCATCAAGGTGGCGACATTACATTTGAATGGTGAGGCCCAGGACTAGTGGTTCCATGGGATGGTTAACTCGGACACTCCACAATGACGACATATGCCGAGTTCACCAGGGGATTGATAGAGAGGTTTGACCGAAGGGATCCGGAACAACACTTTGTTGAGCTGACGAGGCTCAAACAGACCGGGAGCCCAGAGACCTACATTGTAGACTTCTTGAGGGTTTCAGTGATGGTGCCAGATCTATTCACGGCACGGAGGATCTACATGTTTGTTAAGGGGTTAGCAGAGCCACTTCGGGGTCTAGTCAGATCCATTAAACCAGCCACACTCCAGGATGCTATGAGCAGGACCCGAGACTTACAGGATGCCTTACCCAGGACCCAGACACCTTACCCCCAGAGACAGGCTTTCCAGCCTAAGGGGAAGGATGTGAGGATTCCGCCTCTAAAGGGGAATCTAGGACCAGCATAAATTGATGATGATGCCAGGAGGGAGCTGAAGAAGAAGTGATTGTGCTTTACCTGTCAGGAGCCGTGGGCACTGGGACATAGATGTGCTGCTGGTAAAGCACATTTTATTGAGGTCTTCTCCGATAGCAGCGGGGAAGAGGATGAGGAGGATGATGTGGTGGCAGGAGATAGTCATGCCACGCAGGATCCTTTGCCACCTCCACCACTAGCAGTAGGTGGTGCAGCTTTTGCACTTACCAGAGGGGCCCTTGCAGCATTGCGAGGAGTTCCCAATTATTTGACGTTGCATGTATGGGGGACAGTACGTCGCCATCGAGTATCAGTTTTGGTTGACAATGGGGCAATTCACAACTTCATCGATGCACAGATGGTTGAGCGGAGAGGTATACAGACTGAGAGCTTCGATGGATTTTCAGTTTTGGTCCCAGGAGATCAGACCATGGTGTGTGCTCGTTATGTCCCAGAGTTATTAGTGACGATGGGCACCTACACATTGACTGACCTCTTTTTCGTGGTCAATGTTCTGGACACCAACATTATACTGGGTGTTCAGTGGCTCATCACTCTAGGGAAGGTCACGACAGATTGGAAGGCCCTAGAGATGGAGTGGGATGATGAGAAGACAGGGAGGCATGATAAGATACGGGGACAACACACATATCTGCCTTAGACTGTTTCGGCTCATCGGATGGAGGCAATCTTCCAGAAGGGAGACGTAGAGTGGGCAGTGGAGCTGCGTGCATTAGAGGCAGGGACTACAAGGCAGACGGTGCACCCAGAGATACAATCCATCCTTGACCAATATGCCACAGTGTTTGGGGAGATTCCGCCGGGACAACCACCGGACCAGGGGTTTGAGCACACCATTGAGCTTGAGTAGGGCATATAGGCAGTGATTACTACCCCCTATAGGCATCCCAAGGCCTATCGGGATGAGATTGAGTGGGCCATTCAGGAGTTGCTGGGTCTTGGGCACATTCGGCCGAGCACGAGTCCTTTTGCTTCTTCCGTGGTGTTGGTGAAGAAGAAGGACGACACATTGAGGATGTGCATTGACTACAGGGCCCTGAACAAGA